>WUQG02042503.1:0-10610 GCA_011317285.2 Androctonus mauritanicus | reverse complement strand
ATATTTAAGTGTTATGGGAGGTCCAATTGGTTCAGAATTACCAGTATTCTTGAACAGGCTAATTTCAAAAGGATCAGTTTTTTACTACACTTCTTGCGGTTTGAAGTCCTTTAACCGGATTAACATTTTTGAATAGCTCCTCTAGCTTATCACTTTGTTCTTTCATAATTTCTTCTTCTGCTACATACATACATCTGATCTTGTTTTCTTCCTGATTTTTGGCACATTCAATAAAAAATTCTTCAGCATTTCTGACTGTTATTTGCCCCTGTAAAATTTTTTCCAAATTGTTTTTTTACTGTCCCTCCTATTCCATCATGAGGCCCTTTGCAATGATATGACTCAGAAAAATTCCATTTGGAATACATGCTTGATGAAGCAAAAGTCATCATTGAACTTCTGTTTTTGAAATGAGCTGCTGCACCATCTGTCCAAATTTTGACTTTCATAATCTTATTATTGTTTCCATAGGATGCATAGAAGTCAGCTAAAATTTTGGAGTTAAAGATATTAATCTCTGTTGCAGAATATCTAAGTGTGTGTGATATAATTACATAGCTCTGCATGTTGAGTTCTGAATTTTCAGAATTTCTGAAATAGAGAGCAGCAGTATATATGGTAACAGTAGCGTTATTGGTCCAGTGGGCTTGCATTATCTCATTTTGATGTTTAATTGCATAATTTTCAGAAAAATCAGTCTGTAAAATGACACAGCCTGGTTTCAACTCTCTTTTATGTTTCTTTAATTCTTTGGTCTGTCTGAAAATGTTATAGAAATGAGCAAGTATTTTGACCATTTGCTTGTGAATCAATATTCTCATCTGGACATCAGTGAATGTATAGGGTTCTAGCTTTCTATCTTTCTACTGATTGAAAGTTACTTCTTCATTATATGTCAATATTAAATTTTCAGATATAAAATTTTCAATCTTATCTTTTCACTCCAAACACTGTTGATTCATGTACATTGAAGATGTTGTATCATAGACAAGCAGTGAAATAAACTGCTTTAAAATATGAATATGACATTTCCATTGTTCTGAAATGGACATAATTATTTCTAACTTTTTGGAATAAACACAACAGCATACCCTATGATCTTTAGATGATACAAGAAGTACTTGTTTGGGCCATAATTCACAGAACTTAGAGAGTCTAATTTTCATTTCTGGATTCTCTTCCTTGAACATAATCCATGTTTCTTTCAAACTGAACATTAATAAATGCTTCTGAAGTTTTTCTTTCTTGTTTGTTTCTTTATTTTGCACAACAACTATGTCCTTTTTGCCAGGAAGTTCTTGAGAAATATGTGACTATAGGTAAAATTCTGTAACTGCATTAATTGATTCTTGATCTATAACAACTGACCTTACCTTCTGTGTTTTTGATGATATAATTAGGCCAATATCTTCAGCAATATTTTGTATAAGCTCTCTTCTTTTTCTTGGACTATGGAGTAATGCTGAAATGGCTGCCTTGTGTGCTTTGCCATATGACTGGTGACTTGCAAAAGGGAATATCAGTTTTGCACCAGGCCGAGATTCATCTTCAGTATGTTTTTTCAATCGTTCTCTCAATTTTCTCATTCAGAGTTTTGCAGCTTTGTTTTCTTTCTTCTGTTAAATCTTGACAATTTTTTTCAGCTGTCAATATTTTCTCATTCCTTCTGCTGCCTTCATTCTCTTTAGTTTTCTTTTTTCATCCGTTTGTTTCAATCAGCTCAATCATTTTCTTTCTGCTGCTGTTTTACCCATTTCCTTGTGCAGACAGTTTCAATTTGATCTTCAATTTGGTTCAAAGTAATACTATAATAACATTTGGAAGAAACAAAACTTTTAAGTTTGAAAAGCTAACCATTAAGCTAACTGTTTGTCATAGATTATGTTAGTCATGGGATGTTGTGTTTTGTATGAGTCTATGAAGTTACATTTGTCACATAATTTTTTAATACTTTTATGTCCTAAAAGCAAAATTTATTTATATCTAAAAAACTACAATGATTTGATGTAACAAATGCCAAACTTTCAATATTTCGGTATAATATTTCTAATTTCAGAGAAGAAAAATAGATTATTTTTGACTAACATAATGTGTGTAGAACATGTTTTATTCAGATGTCTAAGAATATTTACAAGTTCACAACTTGCTTCGATTTCAAAGTATAAGATACCATAAATAGTGCTGTTTTATTTAAAAAAAAAAAAAAAAGCATTACTTCTTAACCCAGAAAATACTAAATCTGCAATAATAACTAAGTTTAACTATAAGGAGTAATTACCATATCAGTCTTTGATTATTACGATGTTATTTTGTTTCTTGTGTGCAATACTTTTTCATGTTTTATTGGTTAATTACTAAAATTCAATTCTTTAGCTTTAAAATGATATATAACAAATGTACATCAGTGTAAGTTGAAAAATTAACCTTGAGGTTTACATTTATAGGGAATGACCCTATAATTAATTATATTTCAAAAATATCAATAATTATTTATTCATAATAAAAATTATATAATTTTAACTTAGAATATTAAAATTATCAAATATAAAATAAAATCAGTAGTACAATACTAAATTGTGAACATCCATATTTCAGGCAAGTGGCGCTACTTTCGGTTTTGTATTTGTTATGATCATTTGTTGTAGATGAAGAGGTGAAAGCTGTGATGGTCTTGCTACAAACCATGGTACAAACATATATGTTTATATGTTGTTTGTTATGTGGCATCAGAGGTGAAATTTATGATTATGATGATCTTAAGTCTCTTCAACTTTTACACGTGGTAAGGCATTTAGATTTATTAATTATATAATTTAACTGATATTTATTTTATATTTCATTAATAAAATAAATATCAATTAAATGCCTTATTTTATGTTTTCAGTTTTATTTATCAAACTGAAAAACGTTCATTCATATTAATAATAATTTAATTATTCATTATGTTAAATATATTATTTTGCCTATTCGTTTAGCAATTCCATATGATGCACCTCGATATTTACTCGAATATCTGTGATACCAATATTTCAGTAAAAATATTTCATAAATAGTAATACATATCACTGAGTTAATGATTACGAATTACAAAACATGCCATAAAAATTGCTACGGTAATACTCCAGAATCACTACTTTTTTGCTACCTTTATTACCTTAATTCATATAGCCTATAAATATTAATTTTATTACGTTGACTATAAAAATACAATATCTAATCTTAATTTACTATGATATATGCTAAAAGTTTTAGATTTTCTTCGAATATTGAAATTTTATACAAAATTTTATATAAATTTAAAATAATAATATTATTAATTTTAATAAAAAATGTCAACATTTTCTAAAATACTTCATGAACATTTTCTGCAGTATGAAAATACATATGCAATATTAAGATAATTTGAGATTTTATTAAACTTTATATAATATGAAATTATTAAAAAGTATTATAATAATAATCAATAAATAATTTCATGATGCATTTTTATTGTCCTAAGTGCAGATCCTTAAAAGGAAGTAACTACCCAGATAACAACAGTTACAAACATTATTACACAATAACATGTTAACTAATGATAAAAATTTACAAAATAAAATTGAAAATATATTGTGCTTAAACTAATAAATATTAAAAAGATATCTAAAATGATTAAATAAAACTGAAAAAGAAAATTGTAATAAATAGAAATATATAAGAATAAGTAAAATTATAAAGATATATTAATTATATAAATATATAAATAACTACAATATATGTAAAATATTACTATGTATCATACTTAAATGATCTAAAATAAAATTTAGTTGATTGAAAGATATTTTAATTTTCATCAATAATTAATTAATGAAAGATAATATTAATAAACATATAATATGTAGCTTCTATAGGTAGAAATACATAAATAATATTGAATACAAAATGTTTTCATTTCAAACAGTAAAATCTAAACTAAAGCTATATTTAAAACATTTTATCAGCTTAAACTAAAATATTTAAATATTATTTTTATAATTTGGCAGGAAAATTTATGAAAACAAGAACTCTATTTGATAATATATTCACTTTGATTTTTAATCCATCAATATTTGAAACTGTTTCTTTAACAGTTAGCTGCCATGGTAAATTTCACTTTATTCTTAAAATGCAACAGTAATTTCTTTTTAGTAGGTATTTTTATATTTATAAAAATATTAGCCAGGGTATCTGACATTGCTTGAGAATTTCAAGTACATAATACAGTTTATGTGGCAATTCTTTTGCCATCATGATGTTGGACACCCTGACTAGTAATTAAAAAATTTTAAATTAGTTTAAGTGACAAATATTTTTGAGGCTATTTCTCTGAAGATATGCCTTCTATATTAGTACACTTTTTTATCACAATTAAAATGATGATACCAAATATCAAAAAACAATTACAAAATTATAAAAAACTTAAAAGTTATCATAAATAAAAATATGGTACCTAAATATGCATTTTGGCAACATTCCCCCTTCAGTCTACTTTCATTTCTGTGTTTACATATTTCTCTCAAAAAAAAATTTCAAAGTACATATAAAGACTTCTTAATGTAATATTAAGAAGCCCCTATAGCTTGTTAATTTCTCTCTGATTTGACCCATTCCTTTATTTCAAACTTATCAATTTTATTCTTTCCTTATTATATTTTGACCAGTTTTTCAATGCCAAACTTGTAAGTCTGTCTAGATCTTTATTCTATGTCTTTGTTCTGAAAATAGTTCTGTACTCTTGTTTTATGATTATTAGAAATATTGTATTTATAATATTTGCTTTTAATGAAAACACCATTCAATATTGTTTATACAATAAAAATCTGATTAATATCAATTAATTGAAAGTATTTATTAATTTGAAAATCTCAATCCCTAAATCCCCAAATCAAAATAAACAATTTTTAATTGTCATGACAATGGATAATTTGAAATATGGTTAATTTTTAATTTTAAATTAAATTCTATTCTACCACTAGCCTAAAATCTTCATTATTTGAAATTATATTGTGATAAATTGATGATTATTTGAAGATTTGAATAGAAGTTATTGCCAATGTTTGCTAGATAGCTAAATGATAACCAAATAGTATTATGATTTTGAATATATTTTTCAAATATAGAACATAGTTTATTCTCAATATAAAATCATAAAATTTTTTCCACTAAGTCATTAGTTAATGTATTTTGATATGTACTTTTGGTGTGTTTGATTTTTTGTTGATACACAGTCAAATCTAAATCATATTCTGAAAGAATTATAGGAATAACAGTAGAATATTTGAAAATGTAACGATAGTTCAAAATTTTATTTTTATATTAACTTGAAATCAAAATTGTAAGCATAATTAGGATAAAACAAAATCTGAACTAGCTTATAGGACCTTAGAATAAAAGGTCCTATAAGCTAGTTCAGATTTTGTTTTATCCTAATCTGGGACCTAGTTGTCAATTTGGTAAGCATAATTGCTTTACCTTTTGTGTACTGTTAACACCTTATTTTAAATTTTTAATAAAAATTTAAAATAAGGTGTTTTAATATAAAAAAAATTTAAAATAAGCTGTTTTGTAAATAAAAGCACTTATAGCAGTTTAGGGAAATATTTTAATGAACAAATGTTTTCAGCATTGTACGCTATCATCAGGTTCAATTCTGTATAGAACTTTCGAATTATTATAGAATAAAGTACATGTCAAAGGCTAAATACAATTTAGAATTAAAATTTACATGGTGAACAATTTTTAAAAATTTATTAATTAATTTTTTTATAAAATAAAAATAAAAAACTAAAACTAAAACAAAAGTATAGAAAGTTTGTTAGGTATTTAACACTTTCTCATAATTAATGAATGTCTTTTCCATGCAATTTTCTCATTTTTGATACATTTTGTCTATTGAGTACTGCCATGATGCTGATAAGTTTTCCGATGTTTTTTCGTTCAGTATATTTTCGTGTTTTTTCTCTTGACTATTTCTAATGCTTCTGAAATTAATCCTTGTTTCATATTTGGTGCTTGTTTGATTACTTTTGCTCCTCCCCAGTCTATCTATATGTTTGATGCGTAGCATTCCTTCTATACTTTTTACCTAACAAACTTTCTATATTTTTGTTTTATTTTTTTATCTTTATTTTATAAAAAAGTTAATTAATAATATTTTTAAAAACTGTTTGCTATGTAAATTTTAAATCTAAATTGTATTTAACCTTTGACATGTACTCTATTCTATAATAATTCGAAAGTTCTATACAGAATTGAACCTGATGGTGTACAATGCCAAAAATGTTTGTTCATTAAAATATTTCCTTAAACTGTTATAAGTGCTTTTATTTATATTAAAAATTGTGAGCATAAATGTAAATGTTGAAAATTGCACCAAAGCATAAAAATACTTTACATTTCATTTAGTAACATATCTTTAAATAGTGTTTGATTATATATACATGAAATAAATATGATAATTTTGGAAATTGAACTTTTAGAATTAAATCTTAATTGTGCAGTTTCAGAAGATTTCAGAAAAATATAAAAATATTTCAGAAAAATTTATTTACAACTATACAATAATTATTAATTACAAACTATATACAAAAAATAAAGTTTATTATAATGAATTTAAAAAAAATATAAAAGTTTATCCAATAAGCAGGTAAATTCTTGGAAAAATTCATTAAAGTATAATTTGAAGTTCATTATTTTGGTTGAGTAATTATAAGATAATATTGAATTAATAAGATTTTATTGTATTTGGTATTTTAATGATGGGATTCATAAATTTTTTATAAAATTGAATAAATATTAAACATATTATTGCTTGAGTATTAAATACTAAATTTTTCTGAAAGATAAAAATCTGTGATGTTAGAAATATTTATTTAAAAATACGACACAAAATTCTTATTGTTAAATTATTTCAAAATACTTATTGTTTCTAATAGACCAAATCTTGATAATCAAGATCTGCTCATTTAAGGTTTTGTTTAATCAGAAATAATAAACTGCAATCAAGCTTATTTTCTAGTTATTTATAGAATTCTGTTTTCTTGATGAGGAGTGTGCACACATCTTTAAGGGATTTGTCTTCATTAGCCTATTTTTCAAAGGAAAAGAAGGCTTTATAAGATCCTCATCATTCTGTCAGATTTGTGTTACCCCATTAATAACTTTTGAATTGATTGATAGATTTTCATGAAATATGATAGTAAAATTTTGTTCTTAAATATCACTTTGATATGTAATCCTACAGGATAGTATTTGATTTTATCAAAATTTATATTATTGACAATAGATGATGCTAAATGTAAGACTGCAGAAGATAACTTAGCACCATCTATTATCAATAATATAAAATAACTTTAAATATTCAAAAATAAAGTACATTTTCAGAAAGTAGATGATTTTAGTTGTTTTTAGAACTGGGTGTTTCTTAAAGCTATTTATATCAGCGGAAAGAGAAAACACTATAGGTATCGGCATCTTGCTTGGCACCGAACCTATAGTGTTTGAACCTATATCTGGGCTACTCTGAATTTACTAATAGAGAGAATAAGTTTTATGCTGAAAGGAATGAACTTGTGTTTAAATACCACATTCGATTTTTTTGATATGCTGCAGTATTACGAAAATCTTGGCACAATAATAATTCTAGTTGTGCCAAGCACGATGCCGATATCTATAGTTAAAATGCTTTGCTTTTGAAATAATAAGATTTTGCAGCATAAAAGAGAGAATTTGAAAAACAAATAAGCCTTAAAGATTCTTTTGTATGCTAAATGAAAGAAAATGTTTTAAATTTTTTTATAATTTTACTACAGTTATATTATATGTACAATATTCAAATTATTAACAAAACATGAATTTTAAATTGACTTTTGTTAAACAATTGCATATAGTTCAAGTTTTTTGATAAGTTCAGCCAACTTTAATCTCGTTTACTTTGAACTATTTGGATTCTACTATACTAAAATGTCAGTAATAAATATATATTCTGAAAATATCTATTAAAATTAAGAAAAGTTTTCTAATTAAAGTAGTTCTACTCCGCATATATAATTCATTATTTTTATAAAATTTTAATTAAAATCAAGTTATATAATTTATTTATAGTCTGTATATTTAGTTTTTCCTCTAGAAAAATTATCATGTGATGTCATAGTCTTTAAACCAGTAACAATGAAGATGGAAATATCATTTAGTTTCTATTTTAACATTTACTTGTAATTAACAGAAAGTCCAAACAAAATAGAATGACTGGTTAGTTAGCATATACAATAGAATTAGTAGGTATTAATTGTCTGTTGAAATAAGAATAATTTTTAGAATTCAGGGCCATTATGGAAATTGTTTAGAAGAAAATTTTAATTTGTTTTGAAATATGACAAATTTTTTTATAATCATATAAATTAAAAAGATGGGAATCAAAAATCTGTTAAAATCTTCATTTTAACTTAATTCTTATAATACAGCTTCTTCCATCATTTGATATTTTCTCACATTAATCAATCATTCTATTCCAGTCAAATTACACTTTTTAAATGCTTGTAATGTAATTAAAATTGATTTTCTATGTCCTAAAACTTATTGTCCAGGCATAATTTGTAAACATATCCAATATATTAGGAGAAACTTGATTTTGAATTTTTGTACATTGATTTCTTTTACAGTTTCAGTTGTTCTTTAATACAATTCTCATAATTTCCAGAAATTTCACAAACTTATGTCTTTTTCCTCTTTGATTTGAAAAAGATTTACTTGAAGGAATATTGAAATTTGTAATGCTATTTTGATATTGTGTACTATATCTACCAAAAATTGATCATTTTATTGAACTTCATTGTATTGTCACCAGAAAGAATTTTTTTTAATTTGAAAATTATTTCATGCATTGATTTCATTTGTAATTTCAAACTTCATGTTTATTGAAATATTATGCTGTGTTATCATCAGCCTAATTGAAATTACAATTAGTAGAAATTATTTATTCTTTCTGGATTTATAAAAGTAAAAAATTGCAAGTTCATTTATCAATATTCTATGATTATGATATCATCTGCATGCTTATGTAATGTCATTTATTTATGTTATGTTATGATGATGCCATGAGATCTTATGATGACATGCCAAATTCAAACATTTTGCCACAATTTATTTTTATAGCCATTTCAGTCAATGGATTCCAAATGGTATTTGGAATCCATTGACTGATCATGATGATGTCATATGTTCATGTTAATGACATCATATTGGTGCACTTGTGATGCCATCCTGAATTCGAACCTAACACTAAAGGATTTAAATGAAGACATTTTTGCTGCCATTCCAAAATGTCCTATCCCTGGACAATCTTGAGCCAAGGTTGTCTATGTTACCCATGGGGCCACAAGAAGTCTCCAGGTCAGATTTAGTCTTGAAGATCAAAGAATGCAAGAACTTTTGCAAAACAATTGACAAACACTGCATTTTATATATATATAGATTATCTTTATCTTTGATAATATCATTCTTATTTATTTCTATATAATATTTCTATATTGATATACATTATAAATAAGTAAACATAGAATATTTATATCATATTTTATTAAATATATTAGGTTTATCGGCATGGAGATCGTACTCCTATCTCTCTCTACCCAAATGATCCAAATATAGATTATAAATGGCCTGTAGGATTAGGCCAATTAACCATAGTAAGTTTTATTAAATTTATTTAAAATATTGATAAATTTTATTACATAATTTATATTAAGAAATTTTAAACATTATAATAATTCTCATATTTTCAGTTAGGAAAATTTCAGCATTATAAATTAGGAAAATTTTTGAAAGACCAATATAAGAATTTTTTAACTGATAATCCAGAAGAGGTAAGATATAGCAGATAAAATGTTGCAAAATATTTTTAATTAAGTGACATGGTTATCCAGTTTTGTGTTATTTTTTCTCAAAATTATCAGGTTTTTCTTATTTTCTTAAAAATATCATAAATTTATTTATAATTTCAAAAGCAATCATTTTTTAATTATTTTAAGTAATAAAATAATGCATGATATTAAATAACTATCTGGTTTTGCACAGCTAAGCTATCAGTTGGTTACAGAAAAATATTTTCCTCATTCAATATTAAAGTTTTTTTAAACATTATATCAAAAATTATTAGATTTTTTGGTTACTGATATGTTCTTAAGTAATTATATTTTGTATATGCTTATTTATTATCTAAAACTTGTAGAAAATTAAAAATAAAATATAGTAATATTCTGCTAATATGTATGCTTGCATAATATACTATAGCATATATACAATATTACTACCCATTCCTATTATAATATATTGACACCTACCATAATACATTAATATCATACTAAAATTTTCCACTATTCCAAAGCTGACACAATGTAATAATATCTGAAATGACTGATGTTATACAGTATGGTCTACACCAGTGTTTTTCAACCAGGGTGCCGTGGCACCCTAAGGTGCCACGGTGTTATGATTGGGGTGTCGCAAAGTTTAGGAATTTTCTTGGAAATTTGCTTATACCCTTTTCAAAGAAAGAAGAACTTTCAAGGCTAAATTCGATGATCGATGAATCT
>WUQG02042492.1:0-10610 GCA_011317285.2 Androctonus mauritanicus | reverse complement strand
CTGCGACACCCCAATCGTGGCGCCGTGGCACCCCGGTTGAAAAACATTGCAATAAACGGTAACAAAGAGACGACAACAATGTAATAAATGGTATATTCAACGGTAATAAGAATATATAGGTTCAAAGTATTTATTGTACAAAATAATCGATAAACAATAAGTCGGTAGACCCCAGACAAAACGATAATAGAAAAATAATAATAATATAGTCAAACCTCGGTTCACGGCGGCCGAATAGCCGAGTGGTAACCCTGTCGGCGTGCCATGCAGGAGAACCCGGGTTCGCGTCCCTGGTCTGATAACTCCTGAAAAGTTTCTTTGGGGTGCTGGGACCGGCCTGGCAATCTCCGTCCTTCACCATCCGGTATCCTCCACGGTGTGGGTGCAACCCGTGGTTGGAACTGGCCCCGCCCCTTAGTAATCACCCTTATTGGAAAGGGGCGTAAAAATGCAAAAAAAAAAATCTTGGTTCACAAATTTAATTCGTTCCTGAAGATTGTTCGTTAAACCGAAACAATTTTTCCCATAAGAATTAATGTAAAATGGATTAATCCGTTTCTGGAACCCAGATGATTAGTTATATAAAAAAGATAAACACAACACTAAGCAGGTCAAATACAGGAATGCCTTACTTAGTACCGTTAATTGGTTACTTTAAAATACCGCATTAAATGAATCCGCACTGACTTGTGAGTGAAACATTATTTCTATAGGAAAATAAGTAATTCGTTCCTATCAAATTATGTTAAAATTTAAAATATTTGTATATTTACCTAAAATTAATGAAAAATAATAAATGGGTGAAAAGTAAAAATAATGGAACACTTTTATTGCTTAGTGTTTACAAAATAAAAAAGAAAAACATTATTTTTTAACTAGAAAATCAGCCAAAAGTTTTTGTATATCATAAGTATGAGAGAGCGGGCTCGTGACAGATACAGTCCACAGAGATAACTTATGATAGCCTAAGGTTTTTGGCTATCATAAGTTATCTCTGTGGACTGTATCTGCCACGAGCCCCCTCTCTCAGCGATCGAGTTTGTACATACGCACTAATCATCGCGCTTGACCAATCAGCATTGTTCATTTTGGCAATATTATTTTAGTAGGAACATTTTGGTACAAAATCTTTCCAAACCGCATAACAGTGAATCAATCAGTACTAATTGAAATTTATTACTCAAATTACTAACCGTATTATAGCGGGGTCAGTACTGAGTCAGCACTGAGAAGCCGCACTAAGCGAGGTATTCCTGTATAGACGAAAACTTTATTTAGTTTTACCGTATCTGTATGGAGGACGAGTTGACGTTGAATTAAGTGAAAGGCGGTGAGGAAGTGAAATGCTATTGTTTGGAAGGGGATTCTTTTTCTTTTTTCTGTCTCTTGGCACCACTCGACTTTGCTTCAGACCCACTGGGCCTCTGTCTCACTAAAAAGTTGCCCAGTATAATTTGTTTTTGTCTACGCTTTAAAATGTTTTAAAGTGACCACGGCATTATCATTAAAAATGTTTATGTTGACAACTTGTGTGTTCGTAACTTGAGACACAGTATGCAATCCGAGATGTTTTGAGTTCGAAAAATTTGTTCGTAAACCGAATTGTTCGTGAACCGAGGATTGACTGTATCTAAGTGTTTACATTCCAAAAAGTACAGAACGATTCAGAGCTTATTATGTGTTGATCAAGAGAAATACAGGGTGTCTCAAAAGAAAGTTTATATTTAATATGCCAATAAAAAAGAAAGGTTGACGTCTGTCGTTAAAATCTTTATTAATTATTAAAATACACAGCTTAGGAATTTATTTCTTAAAAATAATATCATCTAAATGTAAACGATCACGTTCACGGCACTCATTTAAATGAAAAGCAAAATTTCCCAAAACGGCTCAGCATGTAGACTCCGTGATGGCTGCCATTTCGTAACGGATATTTTTTCTCAACTGCGCCAGAGTAGTGGGATTATTGACATACATTTTAGATTTGAGATATCCCCATAAGAAAAGTCCATAGGGCTCAAATCAGGACTGCATGGGAGCCAATTTATGTCACCTCTCCTGGAAATCAATTTGTTAGGGAAAATTTCACAAACTCGTGGCAGAGAAGTATTGGACGTATGACGTGACTCTGTCCTGCTGGAACCATGTTCTTTGGTTAAAACCAGAAAATTTTTTGCAGTTCAGGTACCACTGTCACTGCCCGTCCGGTTTCGTCTTCAAAAAAATACGGGCCGATTATTCCTTGCGCCGAAATCACAGCCCATATGGCCACTTTAGGTGAATGTAGGGGTTTCTGATGCTTGCGTTTCGAATTCGTTGCACTCCAGTAACAGCAATTCTGCTTGTTCACATGTCGGTTGAGATGAAAATGGGCCTCATCGGAAAACAAGATGTTGTTAAATGTTGAAAAGCGCTCAGTAATTTGGTTAATGAATTGAAGTCTATGATTGGCATCCTGAGGCTTTAATTCTTTTATCAATTGGATTTTGTAAGGATGCAGTTTTAGGTCTTTGTGTAAAATACAGTGTAATGATGATCTATGCACATTTAAAGCACATGCGTGTTTACGAATGGAAAGGTTAGGATCGTCACGAACTGACTGATTTACACTCTCTACGGACTTGTCCGTTCTTGATGACCTTGGTCGCCCAGATTTCGGTTTTTTCAATGTTGAACCAGTTTCTTCAAACTTTTTGACCCATTTTTGAATGAGTGGAACACTTGGAGCATCGTTTAAGTTATGCAAACCACAATGATTGCAAAATCTTCTCCATGCTATAGTTGCCGAATCACCGTTTTTGTAAAATTCTCGCACACAGAACGCGCGGTCCGCTCCCGAGAAACGCTCCATAGCGACTAAATTCCTAGAAGCCAGGCAATCGAATGACATACCCCCCGCGCGCCTCAGATCTGTTGCGTTTGTGCAGTAAGCTAATCAATTATAAACTTTCTTTTGAGACACCTTGTATGTACTGTTTGGGTTTTGTGTTTTATATAAGTTGTGTTGGTTTTGTTAAAATTACATATATCGACTTCTCCAGAATTCAAATATCATTGGTATTATTTCTGTAATAGTAATTAAGGTAACCCTCGGATAACACAGTTTTTTACAACAAAGGTTAGTTAGAAAATTGGGGGAACACTTATATAACACGATAGGCCTACTTCTACAACACGGTTTTTACTTAACACATTTAGAAAATTATATTTACTCTCCTACAATACAAAATATTTTCCTTAATTTTTGTAAATCCACTCTATGGACACACAATACACATACAAAACGCAATTTCGCTAGTTTGCTGTGAGAGGGATGATATGCAATCTATTTTCGATTTCGATTTGAAATTGAGCTAATTGGCGACAATAGAGTATGTTGTGTTCCAAACATTCAATTCTTGGATAAAAAGTAAGTTTTGTTCTTCAATAGAGGAATATGAAATAGAAAAACAAATTTTTATTTATAAATTTTTTTGGATATGTGTTAAGGAACAACTGTTTTGTAGCGGGTTAGATTACAAATTTTGTAAAGAGAGAAGATACACAAATTTAAAATGCAGAAAAATGTTCAAAAATTGAATCTGATGACGTTAAAGAAAAGAAAAACGTTCTCGTTTTAACTGAAAAGCGGTAAAAAAAGATATAATTATTAAATAAATGTTACATATGCTATATACTTTTATCTTTCTTTTTGTTATACATATTTTTTCGGTCTTACGTATATATTTTTCTTTATGTTTCGTTTTATATTAATATTCTAAATAAAAATTAAGTTTCTTATGTGGTATTGAAGAAAGTTATTTGTTTTTAATTGATTTGGGAACATGACTCCAGTTTTTATATTGGCTCCAGGTCTCGTATAACACGGTTTCAAACAACACAATGTTTCAATGTAAGTAAATTTTATAAGATATTGATTTAAAAACAAAGTTTTGGTAAAGTGCGATATTTTTATGAATTTATTTATTTTTCAAAACTGACGACTTGAGAGGCGCAACAAAAATTTTCGCTCGGGGCGCTAAAATCTCTAGAACCGGCACTGACTGGTGGTACGCCAGACAAATACGTGTATAATCTTGATTTCCTATTTGTATACAAGGAATATTTTGTTGGTGGTATTGAAATTTTTGAATTTTGATTTTGGTGGTACTCATGAAAAGATTGAAGACCGCTGTTTTAAATAAATAACAGTTAAAAAGTAACTTGAAACAGAAAAAAATATAACAACTGAAAGTTTCATCGATATATGAGGTGAAGACAAACTTCGTAAATTTTGTGTTCTGATATAGAGCATCAAAACAAGTCGAGAATATCTAATGAACATATGGTCTAAATCGCGCCGTTATCGAGTTAGGAGCCTTTAAAGCTAGCCAATCATCATCGAGTACACAAATCTTTACGACGCATCGCATTATGTCGCTCGCTTTCTTACTCACTACCGTATTACAAAGTCTGTTCTCCGCAGCTTCCACATGGCATACCGCCTTTCTCTATTCAGTTAATCTGGATAGTGAAGATACTAGCTCACCCGGCTTCTAATTTAAAAGTCTGGGTTCAAATTCTGGTTATAGCTATTATCGCAATGCTTTTTTTGTTTTTACTATCGCTCTCTCTCTCTCTCTCTCTCTCTGTGAATTTATAACTTTCATTGCGTTTTACTCCCTGTAATTGCGACAGAGGCAAGAGCGACAACAATAAAAGAACTATTATAGTAACAACAACAGTAATAATAATAATAATAATAACGTGAATCAGTTAATTAAGCAGCACAAGAAAATAATCTCACGCGTATTTTCTTTTTAAAAATGGCCAATCACAAGGGATTCTTATTTTATTTCATAGTAAATATTTTGAAATAAAAGAAAAAGTCCAATAAGGATGAAATCTTTAATCCTCATTACAAATTTTACAAGACAAATCATAATTCGAAATACTGAATAGACAATTAACATTGTCGACTCAGTTATTCGAATTATTTTTCGAAAGACAATTAACCTTCATTATAGTTTTCGTAAGTTACAAAAAATGATTATAGAAAATGTTCAAAGTTTCGTTCTCTAACAACAAGGGAGAGTTGACAGCGATGGAGGAAAGAATTTCGAATTCTTTCAAAAATCTCAGGAGTATTGCGTATGGTTTCCGTCGCCTCGAATTCGAATCCAGACTTTTAAATTAGAAGCCGGGTGCGCTAGAATCTTTACTATCCAGACTAACTGAATGAGAAGGCGGTACGCCATGTGGAAACTGCGAAGAGAAGTCTTTATAATACGGTAATGAGTAATGGCTGGTTTACAGTCCAACTGCAGTGACATATTACGGTAGCTGAGTTCATGCAGTTTCGTTTAGTTGTAGCGTTTTGCTCCAGACTGTAACATTTTCAGTTTTGCTGCATGTTCCATAATTCTTTACGAAGATGAATGCTCTTTCAAAACGAAATATGTCACCTATGTTATTAATAAGAAGATTGAAGGAAAAAGAACTATATGTTCGTTCAGTATTTGATAGAAGAAAAGAATCAGGTGCTTTTCATAACATTGTATAGGAATTAAGATCTGAAAATCCTGTTATTTTAAGCATTTTAGGTAGACATAATGCAAAAGTAATTTTAACTTATTTCTTGTTTTAACTTTTCCCAACTGTTCTGTTTCTTCAGATTATAATCCATATATCATCTCCGCATCTTATATATTTACATACATATATATATATATATCATCTTCAATATCATATATATTTGGATAATTTTGAATATTTAACAAAAACTTTTCATTAACTTAAACCTCTCTCTTGGACAGCGCAAGGTATTCTAGTCTAGCGAGAGAACTTCCTAGATTGAACAAATTTCAATCTAGAAGTTTGACGCTGATAGAATTTTGACTATAAACCGTGGCGCTAACGTCGTACGTCCAGCGACAGCTAGCGACTTTGAAAGGCCTGCTGCAGTTGGATTATAAACCGGCCTTAAGAAGGCGAGCGACACAATACGACACGTCGTGGCAACTTGATGCGTCGTGACGCTTTGTGTACTCGATGGTGATTGGTTAGCTTTAAAGGTTCCTAACTCGAAAACAATGCGATTTAGAACATATGTTTATTAGACATTTTCGACTTGTTTTGACGCCCCCTATCAGTATACAAAATTTTCCCACGAAGTTTTTCTTCATCCTATATATATACACCGATGGTGAGCACTCAGTTTGAGAATACATTCATAGACATAAATAATAAATTTTCCGAACAAAACTTTAATATTCACCATCATATACAAAAAGATGCAATAAATAATAAATATTAAAATATATTTATAATTTTATTTTCAATAAAACTTTTAAACATTCAGATGAATATTTCGTTAATTTAATTCACACAAAAATAAGTTCGTTAGAGGAGCAATTATTTTGGTCTAGAGACACCAAAATTTTTAGTCGGCTACTGAATTGAAGGCTAAATCATTTCGATCATAATTTTAATTATTCTATAAATGAAGTTTCACAAATTCGTTTTTAAAATTTTTTATTAAAAATAATTTGATTGCGGCGATCTTCAATGAATTCGAATGGAATGAAATTTCAATACAAAAATATTCATCAATATTATATTCGCTATTGAATTGATAATAATAATACATTTGAAATATATAATATAGACTAATTAGAACTTTTATCATATTTTTAAAATTTCAAAAAATTTTTAAATATTGCTTGCAAGAAACATCAAAGAAAATTAATTTGGAAGTCAAAAGATTACGCATGCGTCTTACTATTAGCAACAACCGAAGATGATTACTACTAATGAGTGTGTGGTGAGTCGTCTGTTCAATTTTTTATTAATATAATTTTTAAAGGACCCTCTATTGAAATTTATAGATTTGTTTCGAATTTAAAAACATGTATAAAAAACTTTATTAATTCAAATTTGAATCAGTTAAAATATTTCTCTAAAATAATTATATAACTGTCATTATTTAGCGATTAATTTTCTAAGTCAGTATTTTATTTTTGATTGTTTTCGTTATATAAAATACATAACAGGAAGAATATAAATTTTATATAATCGGAAATCGAACTTAAATACTTGTTAGAACTTATTCGATCCGTATCTATTTATGAATTTAAAATTGAATAGCACATTTTAGATGAATATCTCTTGAACGCTTAAAAATCATACGGCTACTAAGTACCTCATCAAAATCGAAATTTATTTGGAGACCTTTGATTGTTAATTAATTTTAATTCCATTTAAATAGTTGCCATTAGAAGTTAATGTAACATTGATGGATTATCTGTTGATATATAACGATCTTTTCTAATTAAGAGGCATACAGTATTCGTTAGGATTATATTTGAATATTTAAATTTAAATCTAGACAAAATTGTCTTGATTCTGTCTGGATTTAAATTTAAATATTCAAGTATAAGACCAATTAGAAATGTTTATTAAAATTTTAATTTTTATTTAGCTGTACAGAATACGGTATTCTACATAATTGAAAGAATATAAGAAATACCACATAAATAATAATAATAAAACGTCATTTTTTATGAAAAACATCAGAATAAATATATGTGGCCATCAACTATTTTGGATCGTTGGTGGCCATATATAGTAAATATCTTTTGCAGACTATAATTTGGACCTGTCTGTGGCATAAGGACCATAATAACTCTTATTATATCGCAAATTTTTTCTCGTTTTATTTTAAAGATCGCATTTAAAGTTTTGGTGCTTTTCTGATAACGGGGCGCCAGTTGTAATTGTGCACCAAAGCACCAAATGTGATAACTTGTTTATATATCACCGTCAATTGCAACTAAAAACGAATCATTGTACAATTGTCGATTGGAATAATTACATGCGGAGATATGTGCTAATTCGTTGCTTTCTCGAACTCGAGTAACGACTGGCACCCCGTTAACCGAAAAGTACTAAAGTTTTTAATATAGATAAATAATTTTTGAAAAATTGAAACAGTTAATTTAACGACAGAAAATTGAGAATCTTATGTTGCTCTCAAAGTTTTGTATTAGAGTAGTGGTTTTCAACTTTTCTGAAGACACGGTACTCTTTAGATTATAAAAATTTTTGGCGAAAGACTTCAAAATCTATGTATAGTCGTTTCTCGTTATTCTCCGTAAATTCTTCGCGAATACTGAACCATTGTGCCTATGGGAAATATAGAGCTATTAGGTTCCTGCAAATCTTTCTTCCCAACATTTTCATCCTTGCTTTGAGTGTTTTTCTATTTAAAAACATATTATTTAATGTATATTACAGTATATGCAATGTGTAGTAGGCTACTATATACTGTAGAGTATTATAACTACAGTAATGTTTATTTAATTTTTTTAAAACACTAACTATGTAGTAAATAAAATCTTATTTTTGATATTGTTTGATATTGCAGGATGTCTGATATGGCAGCTGATACATTGTTTTTTTGAACTGCATTGAAAAATTACGTCAGCTTTATCTGCGTCGTTTCTTCTTCTTCACTTGTTTAATATGGAGGTCCATGTTACATCAGGAACTTTTTCCTCCGATGACGGTCTGCGTCACTTTTTGCTTCATTTTTTAAAATCAAGACGTAAGAAGCAAATGCGCAGGAAGTGACGCGTTTAAATTTGAGACTGCGTTCAAGCCAACCTTTGCTCAAGCATAGGTTCACATTCTTCCATGTCAATGAAAATTTTGAATAGTGAAGTTAGCTGCCAACTGAAAATTCGAATTTTTAATTAAATATTTCAATAAAACTAGTCAAATAATATTACTGTGTATATTTTCATAATATTGTAATTATTCGATTTTTTATAGTTAGATAGCGATATAAAAATATTGTAATTATATCATTATAATTTTGCTCATTTGTAATTTCCTAATTCTGCAGATCTAGCTAAAACGGTCTACATTGATAACAATATTTTCGCCGCTTAGAGAGAGTCCGCGAATAAACGCGAAAATCGATTTTGTAGTTACAAATAATTTTTTGAGAATAATGAGAATTGACTGTATATAAAATGCTTACCGGCCCATCTATATGTCTGTCCGCAAGAATTTGAATACTTTCCAATGATCTATAAAGCTTAATTTTGGAGCTGTTATAGAGGGACCATTGAACTGGTTCCGAAAAATTATAGCAACCCTAAATTCCATCCCAATGGGCTAGAAAAGGAGAAGCTAAATTTCCAATATTTATTTTATGACACAAAAGTCGTTATTTTTCGACTATTCAAATGTTTACCATGCTAAGAAAAATTAACCCATATTGATTGAAAAATTTTTACTCAAAAGGGGGTTCCAAATTTGACAGATTTTTAATATTAGTCTTATTTTGACGAAAATCAGTACATGGTGATTTTTGAGTTACAGAATAGGAATTTTGGTTTTTTCGAATTCAAAATGGTGCCCCGAAATTCAATAGATATTTTAATTTAGTCAGACTTTTTTGTATTGTGGGATTAACTATCTGGAAACATTATGGTTTTCCGTTTAGCGAGCTTGAGCTCGAATCTAGTTCCCAATCCTTGGAAAGTATTTGGTGGTCTGATTTCGTGCTATCGATTATCATTCTGAATAGTCTGCCATCATTTAATTAAGCGGTCTATGGCAGGGCCTCAATTCTCTACTTGGTAATCAACACATTGAAAAATAGCATCATTTGTTGAGAAAATAGATACAGATGTCATTCTTCTATGAATATTTGCATCGCTTGAAGAGCTATGTCTCATCTATCTCTGTCATAAACAGGCTTATATACTAACGTATACAATATAAGATGACATAGTCATAATTTCATAAATAAATACTGTACTATAGTAAAACTAGCAATAAGAAAATATATTTACAGAATTTAATATTTACATAATTATTTAGTAATTATAGCTTTTATAATTATATACTGTAGATTAAGTGAAACGCTTATCTCCGAGAAAACAAATGGAAAGCGCGTAAAACGAAGTCTAGATGTATATCAAGTTTAATTAATTATTAGTTTAATTATTATTTTATAGAAAAAAGAAGAATTAAATGAAAAAGTGATTAAACATCCTCTACAACACAAATGGTGCCTGTGGTTTTATAAGAATGATAAAAGTAAACTATGGGAAGAAAATATATTAGAAATAACTTCTTTCGATACTGTAGAAGATTTCTGGGCGTAAGTAGTTTGACACTTTTTATCTTTCGGAATAAACATTCATATTAACTTTTCACTTCCAAATTGAATTAGTAATGAGTGTCAAAAAATTAAATAAATAAATTTTTTTAGGAAGGAATGCGATAAACTTTTTATATATAATTATTTTTCAAGAATTTTCTATTATTTAAAATAGTTATTTAGAAAAACGTTTAATGGCCCTCATCAAATGATTAAAATTATTTTAATTCTCGTTTCAGTCTTTATAATTATATCGAAGTGCCCAGTAAACTTCGAACAGGATGTGATTATTCTGTTTTCAAGGTAGATAAAAATGGATTCCTCCTAACAATAACTGCTGAAAAATAACTAATGGCAAGTTTTTTTCATAGAGCGGAATTAAACCAATGTGGGAAGATGAAAAGAACCAACATGGCGGAAGATGGCTCATCAATATTGGAAGACATCTAAGAAATGT
>WUQG02042481.1:0-10612 GCA_011317285.2 Androctonus mauritanicus | reverse complement strand
TGTTTGTTCACATCATTGATCATTGTTTTTAAACTGTTGTATGTAATTATATTTGAAGTGCATTAACTAAGTTTTTATGGAAAATATATTGTGAGAGGAGTTAACCATTTCACAAAAAGGAAATTCAGAACTTTGTTCTGATGGTAAAGATGGCTTTATATGTACCACACATGCATAGTAATAAATTCTTGTTTTTACTCCATCAGGTTGATGGATTAATGAGCCTGTGGAATCAATATGTAAAGTGACCTCCTCGGACTGTGACAGCTTCCTTAATATTCTAAGTTGTGATCTGCTAAATGCATATACACCAAATGGATTAAGCACAATGTAGTGTATATACTGATTCCATTTTCTTGTCTCTTTTTGCTCTTGCATCATCAAGTTTAAATATTTAATATCATCTTTATAGTAATCTGAGGAAGCTAAAGCTTCTGCATGAACTTTCCTGAGAACATCTACAGATTTTAGATAATGGAAATTTCCATTATCTAACAGTTTAGGAATTGCCTCACTTATTTTTTTCCCTCTATACTCTGCTGCATACTCCCTTGAAAGAGTGTTATGTAGATTTGCTTTTTCAACTCCTTTCACATACACCAGGCAAAAAATTTACTAGGTATGTTGAATGTTTCTACCATTGTGAAATACTACAAACTGATGATTATTATTGTCTTTATAATAATGCAGAAGTTTATACTTTCTGCAGTTTTTAAAGGAACATTTCATTCTCAGTATACACTGATTTAATGATGAAGAAAACCCATTAGATTTTAAAACACAAGAGAAATGTTCATTCATATTTTTGGCAAAAAACTAGTACATGCGCCTTTTTTTGGATTGACCATTTATGAAATTATTATTCCATTCAGACTCAGAGTTGAATACATACCTCAGTTTGTACACAACTGATTTTTGAATACTTTTTTTTAATTATTTTTAGCATTACAATTATTGAAACACGATCTGCTAGCTCGCAATCTTCTTCTGGGTTGCTTATTTTTATATCTGAATTAAATGCTTCATCGCTTTCATCAACTTCTGAGAAACTTGGAACATACAATTTGTTATTTGTTTTAATTCAATGTTTCTACTGAACTAATTATTGGACAATTTGATAGAAGTAATTCATTCATTTTATCATTTATTTCATAATCTGTGGCACCATCTTATGGAAAATTTTGATGATGATAAAGCTTTGGGAAGTTTCATGGATGATTGGGATGGATCAAAACAGGGAATGTTGATGCAATTTCTGTGGTAGATTTGGTTTTGTGGGTGCTTTCAACACAACTAGTTTGGTTTGATCATTCATCACATTATTGGCAGAAGTAGCGATTGAAAGTTGCTGGCAGCATATGTAGGAGGTTGTCAGGGTTTTCGGAGGCTATTAGCTTCAGAACTGCACAAAGGATGTTGATGCAATTTCTGTGGTAGATGTGATTTTATGGGTGCTTCTCAACACAACCAGTTTGGTTAGATCTTTCGTCACATTAGCGAAAAAAATCACCATCCATTTCCGCCAATATTGTTTATATTATTATTTTTTTTTATATTTTTGTTTAAATTTAAATAGAAAAATGATATCATACATTTGATTAATCACTTATTTCATGATGGAAAAGTCGGTTAATTTAATATTTATAATGGATATTCCTATTTCGATGTGTTCGACGCAACTGTAGCGTGCCGACCTTGAAATTCATTGTTGTGCTGTCTTCACGGAGGTAAAAAATGTTTTCTTCAGTCTGTTTCAGAACTACCCTCCCTTAAGACTGATTGTTGGTTCGAAATAATTCACACATGAATCAAAAGTACGTAAATACTCACTATTTTATCTTTCTGTTAAATACACTATCTGTCACAATTCAATTACGAGGTAGTTTGCATATTTTCTCTTACGTCTACGACTATCAAGCGACTAGCGCACGTATCTAATCCTTCCAACGACCTATTCGAAAAGTGAAGAATTTGGCGCCCTCTGACGTCCACCCAGAGCAGCCGTAACCGGGCGAGAGGATACTAGCCAAACATAGCCCAAATTTTTACAACATATATCAAAACTAAAATTGATGTCATAAAAATGATCATGAAAAACTATTACAAATGATTAATTAAAATATTTAAAATTTTTAAATTTATTTTAATAAGTGCTACCTTCGACACTATTTTTAATATGTTTCATTCTTTCTAATGATAAATTGTAAAATACAACAACCTTCCATCTTTCAGGACTTCCAGATACCAATGAGAACTGCTATCCATCCTTACTCATTCTTAGAGATGTGCCATCAATGGGTGCTCACACCACACTTTGGAAACCACTAATCTATATAAAAAAATAGTGCTGGCTCTGTATAATTCATTTTAGTAATTTGAATCACGTTATGTTTAAAAATATGATTAGAATGCGGCATTAAACTTCAGAATGTTCTTTAAAATCGAAATTAGAACAAAAGCTAGAAGTTGATCGCATAATAAAATGTTGGCTTTTCATCTGATCTCCATATTTTTTTTCAGGAGAGAACTGGCTCAAATCGTTGAATCCATCAAGGCTGTGAATGGCCCTTGGTGGGCTTTGAAGAGCCTCGTTGCTTAATATTCAACAAGCTAGAAAGCGGAGTAAAACTTAAGAAAAATCTACGTTATAGGAATATTGAATTCAAATTGCAGGATAAGTGCGATCGCCTTTTACGAGATTTTGAAGACTGCAATATAAGAAAATTATTAATAAACTATCACTTTATGTGCTAAATTTGAATGCCAAATAATAAAATTCGTCACAATTTACGTAATTTCGGAGGTGATGAGCAGAATGAAATGTAAACTTATCTGATTATTGCTGCCAAATATTATCCCAACTTTATCTGATAAAGAAATGTATTGTTATTCTTTGCTAATATTGCATGAATTACGCTTTTGTTTTTATGAATCACAGTATGATAAACTGTACACGAGCTACGCTGAAATTTTCCTTAGGCCGATCGTAATATTTTTAATATATAATTTTCTCATTAAGTGCATAATGTTAAAAATTAAGCTTTCTATGAATTAAAAAAAATTGTTTTTACAGATTGCAATATATAAAAGTTAAGTTGGATACCTCAAAATAAAATTTCTAAGCGATAATATAATCGAAGAAAAACTTATAATAGTTGTAGTTTGTCAACAGTGATTAAGAATAATATGCATATTATTCTTAATCACTGCAATAATAGATTCAAATCAAGAATTTGGCGAGAACAACATTCGATTATGAAGATTTCGCCTAAAAGTGAATAAGAAAATGATAAGCAAAAAAAAATAAAATAAAATAAAATAAAAAATCTGAACTATCATCTCAGATGAAGAAAAGTGAAGTCCAAGGCTACATTATATTCAAGAATCAAACAAACAGCAACATTCGATTAAAACGGTTCTAGCTGAAAACAGCAAGATATGTGCATGGCTCAGAAAAAAATGATCCTCATATATAATAAAATCGATTGTGAGACTGATTTTCCCTCCACGCTCGGTTCGCCTTGAGATGGAGGAGAGTCTCCATGTGAAAACTTGTTTGAAGTCCGGGACGTGGTAAATGACGAATGATGTCGATTGCGTAGAAGGCAATCAACGCCATTCAATCAAACTAGGTTAATAAGCCGATTTTTATTCGGTCGCGAAAGGGCCAGTTTTATCCATAATGTCGATTACTGTAACTATTATGGAGTTTCTGGATAAATAAAAAAAAAACACAAAAAAGGATGAGACCTTGATGAGATTTTGTGTCTTACAAATTAGAATGAAAAAAAATTATCACAAATTTCACTACTAACTTCATCCGGCAGAAACTTTCACGTATAAATATTAATATACAGTAGTCAGCGGGCGGATGCCGAGTGGTAACGCGTTGGCGTGCCACGCAGGAGGACCCGTGTGCAGCATCTCCTGAAAAAGTTTTTTGGGGGTGATGGGCTCGGCCCGTCACCCCGAAAATCTTCAGCCAGCCTTCCTCCACGAGTGTGGGTACAGCCCGTGGTTGGAACCGGCTCCGCACCTTAATAATCTTCCTGATTGGTGAGCGTAAAAAATAGTAATAAATCCTGTTAAAAGAAGAGAATTATTATTCGCTAGGAAAAATTTTTTCCAAAAATCTTTAATAAGAAAAATCTTTACTAAGACTTCATAATTCTTTTGATAACTAAAATTAATTTAGATAATTGCTTAGAACTAAGTATATAATTGTCATGTGAGCGTTCCCTCCTTGTGCCGTTGACAAAAAAATAGATGGATTTTTTTTAACTACAGCAATTAAGATCATAAAAATGGTAGTTAATAGATGTAAAACCATCTTTTAATAAAGATTTAATTTTTGATTTAGTTAACACTGATCTTTAAAAATTTCTGAAAGTTGATAAAATGGAATAATTCAATCTTTTTAATGTTTCCTTTATATATATAAAAGTAATTTTAAATTATTTCAGTCGGCTTTTCACTCTGGATGATCCGGGTTCAAGTCGCGGGTCCCACCTCTTGAAAATATTGATCATGGAGTCCGGGCTCTGCCCGGACGTCCATTCATGTTCTCCACAATCTGGTGACCTTCACAGGAATGGGCAATCTGTGGAAGGGCTGGTTTCGCCCCGCCATTTAGTACTCTGACAAGTGAGTGGAAAGTAGCGTCATCTGTTGACAAAAAAAAAAATCACCCCAAGGGCGTTTTTGATCACCCCAATCATTCATCTAATTATAAATCAATGGAATAACAGAAGTTTGAAGAAACACACCTCTAGATGTGATAAAGAAATAAATAATTTATCTGGCTAATTTAAAATTTATAAAAATTTTACTGTTATTTAATTGACTTACAGAAATGCGTAATATTTTTAAAACAATATAAACTTACAGGACTGTAATATATTAATAATACACTGCATATAATAAATAGAATTTCATAAATTGATACTTATATTTCGCTTATTAAAAATTAACATTCCTAGCCTATCGCATAAAATTTAATAGCTAAAAAGATAAAATCAGAAATAAATAAAACTATAATTAAAAAAATACATGAATCTAATTCAATAAATTCCAATCGATCAAAAACCGAACGATTTATGCAAAATATTTCAATTAATATTTTTTATAAAATTTTTTCTTTCTTAAATATTTACTTGCGCCATAATTCTAATCTTCATCTTCTTCATATCGAGGTTTTAGCATAATTCTAATCAGAATAATTTCTTGCTTATAACCATAGAGATAACAGTCGTAACTACAGTGTGCTGCATTTTGTAAAGTGCGGATACCAGTCCCAACGCCATCTTTTAATAAACATTAGCATTAGAAAAGAAAATAATTAAACGTAATTTATTTACTACATTTTTTAACTTTATTAATATTTTCTAATATAGCTTTTAATTAATTATAAAATGAAATATCTTCTATAAAAACATTTAATATAATTTTGAAAGAAAAACTGTGACGTATTTATTAAAATTTATGCTATTTTTCGTAATTTTTTCTCTGCTGTTTAGCGAATCGTCTGAGATAATTAATTGATAAGCAAAGGATAACGAAATTTTATATTAAGGAATAAAAAAGTAAAATAATAAAAACAATAAATAATTTCTTATAGCTATTATATGACCTCTTCTTCACGTGTCCCTGTAGCGCAGTGGATAGCGCGTTGGACTTCTAATCCAAAGGTCCCGGGTTCGAATCCCGGCAGGGATGGAGTCTTCTCCGGAATTTTTGGATCGGAAAACAATAAATCTGTTCGTATTTTACTTTTATTCAATAATATTTAGCGTGTTCTTGTTTTTTCTAATTTATTTTTTCGATATTCAAAATATTAATATAAAATTTGTACATAATCATGCTGTTTTTGTTCGTTTTTTATGATATTTTATTATCGTAAATTAATGATATTTATTTATTATGATTTATAATGTAATATGAAACATTTAATATTAAGTTATTGTATTTATATAATCGAAATTTTATTAGTTTCAATAATTGATAATAGATGGCAGGACTTGAGTTACATTCTTATTTTTGAAAAATCAAGTCAAAATGATATAATATAAATTTGTGTATTATAAATTAATATATTTTATTAATTAAAGAGTTAATAACGTTAATTACTATTTTTTTTTATAAATTTCGTGTGATATCTTGGGTTATTTTATCACGTGGCCTTATTTTGAAAATTGAAAATGGCGATTTGTGAAGATAAACACGTGGTTAATATCGGCTGTGTACAAGAGCAAAATATTAATGATTTAAATTCATCAAAGCTACAAAATGTCGATCAAATGATTATAGATTCGTTTTGGAAATTAATAGAAATAAAAAGCGATATAAGACTGAAAGCTGCTGAAAATATTTTAAATTCTTTACAAAAACCAAAGGTACATAATTTTCGGTATTATAGTATTTTACAATGAATGCTGTCATTCATCCTTTAGTTTAGATTTTGTTTGTATGAAATGTTTATAATTATTAGTTATAATGTTAGGCAATTGAGGTATTTATAATTGTGAATGTTGTAAGATTCTTGAACATCTATCCCATGTATTTAAATTGAAAAATTATAAATAAACTTACATTATGCTTTTTCTTCCATACATTATACTATTTGTTCTTGATTATTTTATTACTTTTGAAGTGATTAAACAAGATGAATAATTGCTATGCAACAGCATTTTTGGAGATATAATAACTTATTTGCCCAATTTAGCGGCATCACAGATATTCCTAAATTGATAAATGATGGCCGTTCAAGAATCTTAATCATATCATACTTTTTTGTAATCTTTCCTTTTACAAATCATGAATTTTATTTTTTAGAAAGGAGATATTTCTTCAAATGTTTCATATTGTTTGCAACGATTGGTCAAGGGCTTAGCTTCGTCAAGAAAAGCTGCTCGTCAAGGATATGCCTTATTGCTAACTGAAGTAATTAATTAATTATAATTTCACAATAATTATACAGATTTTTTACAATGCTTTGAAATTTTTGTGTTGCAGTTTTTTTAGATATTTTTGAAATTATTTATAAAATAATTCAAAAACAGATGATAAGAGTAAATTTAAGAATCAAAAAATAAATTTGAAAACAATAAAGAAATTTTTAATAAATTAAAAATATATATACATACACACACATATATATATATGTATATGTTTGTATACTTTTGTTCATCAAAGAATAGCAATGGATAGAATTGTTTCTATGTATGTTTCTGTGTTTCTAGTTTTGTTTAGTTTGTAACCAAATCCCAATTCACGATACTATGTAAATATTTCTATGATATGTAATAATTTTTTTTTAGTTATTATTGAATTAAATAATGAATATTTTACTTTCAAAGCATTTTTATTATACACTAGAGTTCTGCCTCTTTGGCCTTTGTCTGCCAACCATCAAAAATTTATCTCAGATTTATTCCTAAAACTAAATCCAAATATTTGCTTTAATCTTGAGAAAAATCCTTCTATAGGGGATGCACCCCTGGTTCTCCACTCCGGAGAAGGGGTAGTTTTGTCTGAACACCAGGAAACAGGTTCAAAAGTACTGCCTTATATGCAAAATGTTTCTAAATGAACTAACCATCATATTGGAATTTAGAAATAAACTTCTTATTCTTGCTTAATAATAATAACTTTGAAAATGGCTACTGAAAAGTAAGAATTAATCTTGGAAAAGGTTGCTTAAATAGAAATCGCAAATCATTATTGCTAAAGGTGCCAAAGTTAGGTTGATTGAAGTAAATGCATAAACTATGATTTGAAATTTTAATTCATTAAGACGATAATTTTTCAAATTAAATAATATTTTATTTTACTTTAAGTATTATTTTAATGTTAATAATAAAAAGTTTATTTTTGAAACAATAGAACTGGATTAGATTGGACTAAAGAATATCATGTCATCTATTAAAATATATATATTTTTTAATAAATTATTTTAATATTTAGATTGCATTCAAAATTCTATCTCTATGTAAAATTTCAAGTTTATACATTTAGTTAAAAATATTACTCACTTTTTGAGCTATTTTAGGAGTTTATACTATTCACTTACTCAGCTATCAAGATGTATATATATATATATATTAAAAAAATGTATTTTATAAACTTTTTAAAATAAAGTGCAACTTATCTTGTATTTCCGTATGATATTTTGGATTTTAATATCCATTGATCTTTATAGCTAGCTACACAGTATTATTTGAATGTATTGACTATTGAAAATAATTTTATTGTTTTCAAATATGTTTTCAGTATTCTTAAGACATTTTATATTGTTTCTTTGAATCGTTTCATATACAAAATATATATAAAAACATATTATTTCAGTTGCTTAGAAGTTATTCAACAATTACAATAGATGACGTCCTAGATTTAATTAAGAAGAATCTTTCACTTACTGGTGATAAAGCAGTATGTTTATGATTTATTAATTGAATATTTTAATAAAGGTTATTCTTTAATTAATCATGAATGATTTATTTTTATAGGATAAACGTGCTAATGCAATTGGACAAGTGCTTGCATTTGCTGCCATCATTCATTCAGGAAAGTTCAGAGATAAATTAGAAAAAATTAATGAAATTATAAATTCACTACAAATATTACAAACAGAGAAAAGTAATCTTCAGTTAGCCATATATAAACTTTTTATTAATATTTTTAATCAGGTAAACATATATTAATTAAAATAAATAATAATTAAATATCACTAGCAACCTGCTTTTTTTACCCAAAATAGTTAAACTTAAGCTTATACAGCAGAAAGAGCATACATGAAAGATAGTTTTATTAGGATATAGCATTTTTAATCTTCGTGGAAATCTTCATCAATATATAACTGTTAAAGTAAAACTTGAGAACATATAATCATTTGAGAACACACATATATGATGTGTGTTCTCAAGCATTGTTTTAATATTGATAGCTATGTACTGATGAGGATCTCTATAAAGGCCAAAAACATTACTCTAATAAAACTGTTTTTTGTGCTGTATGAACTTAAATTTAATTATATTGAATAAGTAACAATTTTTGTTGAAACTGCAACTTCTTTTAGAAATTTCCTTAGAAAAATTTTTTATAACATATAAATACACAGTTTGAATTAAAAAATATAACTTAGAATTTTTTTTTATAGATTGATAGTGATTGTTTTAAACAATACGTACGGCCTCATTTAAAACAAGACTTGAAGATTGGTTGGGAAAATTGCACTCCAGATATATTATGGATGCTAATTGTTTGTAAACAGTTATTTCCAGTAAGTTATAATTGTTTTTTATATTAATAAACTATGCAAGAAAATTACATAAACAAATTATTATTATTATTATTATTATTATTTCATATGATCATATAAAAATCAAATAATTTAGAAAATATAAGCATGTAAGGCTATAAAAATTAAATAATATAGGTAAATATAAGTAAATATATTATTGCTCTTATCTCATAATATAATAAAAATAGTTTATTAATAATATTATCTTATATGGATAGTAATTGGTTTACAATTTTACAAATTTTTTCCAAATATGAAATATCAAATAAATTGAAAATATGAATACTAATTGCAATAAATAAATAAATAAATAAATGCAAACATTCACAAAAAGGCATTTAGAACCTTTCTACAATACAATACTATACAATACAGTATAAATGTGCTTGTAATAGAAATTCTGTCATCTATGAAATTGAAAAAATCAAAATGATGGATTGAGAAGGGGAAATAGTCTGTTCTCTGGCTAATATATTTCTATTAATGCATTAAGTAACTTTCATTTCTGGATTGTGCCAAACCAGGTGTTCATCTGTATAAAAACTCATCAGCTTATCTATCAGTAATAACAAAAGAAAAAATTCTTTAGCATTATATAAGAAATAATTTCTTTATTATTATAATTTGCTTGATTTCAAAGGTCATGTTTTCATTTCTTTAAATAAATAATTAAATCATTATTTAATCATAATTATTGATTTTTTTGATCTTTGCATAATTTCATTCTGGCCATATTTCATTGTTAAGAATAAAACTCTTGTTTTATTCAATCTATCTTCAATTATTTTCTCAAATTCTGAATTCAAGAAAATAATTGAAGATGGTTTGTACTAAAAACATTACATTTAATAAAATATTATAATTTATGTACTACTAATTAATGCTGAATGTAAAAAAGTTATATAATATTAATGTTAAAGAATTTTTATTTTTCATTAATATCGACAAGTAAGTAAATGAGCTTTAATGCAAATGAACTAGAATCTTATACCAAATTTGAGAATGGAAGTTATTTATATAGTACGTTGATAAAGCCAGAGGATATGCTACTTCTTAGCTGCCATTTTGAAGCAAATGACAAAGTTTTTGCTACAAAACCAATTATACTGTATTTTATAGCTATTTATGTGGGTTTAAATGTCTACGAAGTGCAACACAAAAAACCGGACTGAAGTAATAACTCAGAGTACTTACATTATTGGTTCCTGTCGGTGGTATCACCTTCAAAGTAGTCCTCCTCTGCTTCAACACACTTCTTCATTTGCTGCTGCCATTGTATGTAACATCCCTGGAAGTCATGTTCTGTAAGAGTCT
>WUQG02042470.1:0-10612 GCA_011317285.2 Androctonus mauritanicus | reverse complement strand
TTTTGACTGCTAGAGGGCTTCTGAGTGAATTATTTATAGTTTGTGTTGTTGTGCAGTCGGTTTGAGCATTTATTATATAATTAAAGCCAATGCTTGCAGATGAATATCCCAATCTTGATGATTTTTATGAATATATGCTATCGTACAGCCTAACCTGCCCATTTAGAACTAATTGTTTCATTGCAGATCATTGATGTTTGTCTTAGAGTTTTGATTCTTTTTTTGTATACTGTATTGAAAATTGCTAGCAGATTAGTGAATCCAGGATGCAAATTCTCACCATCTACTATTCATTATTATTTTATTAGAACTGATAACTTTACTCTTCTGCTGTGATAAAATAAAGAAACTATAAAAATTCAATGAAAAATATTAATTTTCAATATTCATCAAATGTTAATATTAGACTTTAGGACAGGGCTGTCCAACTTGTAGACTGCATGCAGCCCAGTACTGTAATGAATGTGGCCCAACATAAAATCATAAACTTCCTTAAAATATTGAGATTTTTGTGTACTTAATGAAGTTTTTATTATTTAAATACCTATCTACATTTCCTATTTCCATTTTCTATAATATTTTTTATTTCAGTGATTAAAACTTCTTGACCTGCTCAATGATTTTAAAAAAATTTCTGAATAAAAAAATGTCAAAGATTATTATTCTACAACATTTTTACTTATTTGTCATGGTGGATATCATATATTGTGCATTATTTACTAACTTTTTTTCTTAACAGCTATTGTTAGAATTAATATATTTTGTGTGTGGCCCAACACAATTTTTTTTTCTTCAAATGTGGCCAAAGAAAGCCAAAATATTAGACACCTCTGATTTAGATGTTCCAATATGTATCCTATGTATAATTAATATGTATAATCAAGATCTGTTGTTTCTGAAATTTTTGATTCAATTTATGCATTTCTTCTTGTCATGAAGATGTGCATTATTCAGCTTTGGATTCAGTGGGAATTTCTTGTGAATGAATGATAGAAGCTCTAAATTGAAATTAAGATAGAAATTGTACTAGATAGTTCTTGGTTTTTTGAGTTTCCAAGTTCATATTTTTTTTTCAAATATGAAGTATCAGCAAAATCAAAAGTACGAACATTAATTGCAATAAAATAAATGTTCAACATTCATAAATATAGTATTTTACATTATATACTTATTTATATAATATTAGTTTATAGAAAACAAACTATTGTTTTCTATGAAATGGAAAAAAATCAAGATGGCAGACTAGAAATCAGAAGTAGCATAGCTTTGAGCCATCATGGTTTCATCAAATAATTATGTATATAACTTTCATTCTCAGATTGTCTCTAACACAGTAGTTCATCTGTATGAAAGCTCATCTTATCTATCAGTGTTGATGATGATTAAAAATTTAACATTTGTATAACCTAAATAATTTACTTCAAATAAATCATTGTTTAATCATAAATAATTGTTTTGTGACCTTTAACATTATTATTGTCAAATTTTATTGTTGGGAATATAATCCTAGTTTTAACATTGTCTATAGAAAATAAATTTAACATTATGATTTCTTTCTTGACAATCATATTTCAAGAACAAATTAATTTGTAAAGTTGGAAACTACTTGTACCTGTTTGTATTACTGGATCTCATAAATTGGAAAGAATATACTTAGAAATATATAAATAACCAATACTAATCATATTTATCTAATTAAAATATTATTTTAAGCTATTGATCTTGTAAAGAAGCTGTTAACTGTGAATCCTGATGACAGAATTACTTTAGAAGAAGCACTTCAACATCCTTGGTTCCAGGTATTAATTTTTTAAAATTTATTCTTAAATTATTATTATTTTTTGTTTAATTAATTTTTAATTATTGATTCATGAAAGTCCATTATACTTCTGTATGGCAAAAAGCTAGAAAAAGATATAAAACAAAAAATAGTAACTTAATTTATTGAATTTTTTTGAGAGAACAAGAATGGCTTATTTACTTAAACAGTTTGCATTTATCTTTAAGCAAAAATCAAAGCTATTTCTGTATATATTAAAATTAATCTTGGTAGAAGATATGCTAATGAACATATTTTTTTTTATCCTATCAGATAATTGTTATATTAAAAATACTTGATGGCTCTCACTTTATTTCAAAACTTGTTTAAGAATGCCTTTTATTGTAGAACTATTTACTAAGAACAGGATTTCAACTGTTTGGGTACCAAGACACAAAGGGATTGGTGGCAATGAGAGTGATGAGAGGTTCTTGACCTTTTATTGGATCTGGCCAATCTTATATATTTTATCTGATGCAATTGGACAGATTATTTGCTGAACATCTTTCTCATTAGAGATCTATCCTAGATTAAGGGAAGTAAAGACTTTTATTTTGAGTCCCTTTTTACAGAGAATTAGAGAGTTACTTTGCATTGAATAAATATCAAATAAGGATTATTACACTAGAATTCCTTACTACGTAGTGTCATCTCAGAAGACATCTTCACTTAACTGAGATTATTAATAGTCCTATTTATAGAAAATATCAAGGAGATGAAGAAATTCTTCTGAATGTGTGGATGTGTGGCTCTTTAATGATTAAGATATGGTCATCTTGATTTTAATTTTAGTGCACAGGAGGATTTTTTTTATTTCATTAAAAGAGATGTACATTTTATATAATGACAGGATTTCTGATAAAATACTCTTTTCTGTTGTGTATTAGAAGTGTATAATAGATCACTGAATGCAGTGCTAGGGCAATTTTCTGCTTCTCCTTTCAACTCAACTCATATGTTATTCAGTATTTTATGAAAAACTAAATTTTTTTTCTCCAAATTAGTGATCCACTTTATTTCATATGGATTCAGTTCCTCTGGTTATTTTAGAATCTAACAGCAAAAATAAATAAACGAAAATTAAAAAATAAATTTTAAATTGAAAGACTAAGCGTTTTTTTTTTGATCCAAAATTGATTGATTGAGCATTTCTTCCTTGATTTCAAAATTCTCTAATTACAGATTTGATGTTATAGATATTGGAGTGACAAATATAAACATCTAACTGAACTTATTGCCAAATTTTTAGGTCTTATTTCCTAGCTTTGTCTGCTCTACAAACATATACATACAGTTACAGTTACAATACAATTTTCTATTATTATAGATTATAATACAGTCAGTCTTCATTATACATCAAGGTTAGAATCTTAAAAATCCTATAAGTTTTATGTTAAGTCAGAATTATGTTAAATTGTGTTTTCTAATATTAGAAAGGATAATATTTGGTCATTTTTCTCATCCAAATAATAATTTTATTAAATAATGAAATGAAAAGAAATATAAGCATGATTTAATTGTAAAATGTTATATAACTGTTATATATTGTGCCTTATGGGCAAAGAAAATTATTTTCTATTAAAAAGCAGCTTAGAATTCATAAGTGTTATATCCATGATTAGATTTTTTTAATGTCATTTTTCAGTCATTCACTAATTACTAAGGGCAGTACAGCAGGGGTGTCAAACTGGCAGCCACGAGCCGCATTCAGCCCTCAAAGTGATTTTTTTGTGGCCCACAACACTCTTAACTAAAATGAAAATGAGAACAATATGTTATGCAGATAGTAGAAAGTGTCACATCGAGGCTATGCATACTATGATATGCTATTTCGTTTTAATTGAAAGCCAATCACACAAATTTCTTTGTTTCAATTGCGTTGTCGGGCATATATGTACAAACAATAGTGATCTTTCAGATCAGTGATATAAAATAAGGTCTGTCCTACAAGGCTTAAATCATTTTGTGGGAAACTTTCTTGCCAAAAATAGAAAAAAAATTATTAATGGGAACTTGGATTTTTTAGAATAGCCAAATATAATTAACAAAATCAAAATAATTCCTCTTTAAAAGACGTGTATATAGGACATGCTTGTTAAAGGATTTATTAGCTGTGTTATAACCTATTTAAAAAGGCAGCTGGACAGCCGAGTGGTAATAGTTGGCAGGCCATGGAGAAGGACCTAGGTTTGCATCTGGGATCTGGAGTCTGACATCTCCTGAAAATTTTTTCTGGGGTTCTGGGCCTGACCCACCCATCTCCACCCTTCATCATCCAGCTCCCCTTCACAGTATGGGTGCAGCATATGATTGGAACTGATCCCACCTGAGTAATCTCCCTAATTGGAAAGGGGTGTAAAAAACTAAAAACGAACCTATTTAAAAATTGTAGTTAGTTATAAACATTTGAATTTATAAAAATTTAAATAAAACTCTTGATTTTTACAATAAAGTTACTTTCAAAGCTAGTGTATAATTTTAAAGAAACGTGCAATTATATATTATTTTACTAAATTCACTTAATTACATAATTTTTTAAATTATCCTATTGATAAAAATGCAGCCCCATTTAAAATTTAATTTAAAAAAAAATGTAAATATGATAATGGCTCTCAGTAATTTTTCAAGTTCATAAAATGGCCCTTGAATTAAAATGAGTTTAATATGCCTTTACTACAGTATCACAGGTTGCTTACACTGTTGAAGTTAATCAAACTATAGCAGACAGGAATCAATGAACTATTTCCAGAATTCTCATACATGTTCCATGGAATGGGAACTTAATTTGATCCTGGGTTTTTTAATTGGAAAGATGAAGCATTTTTGCCAATGCAGCCAATTGATATATGTATAATACCATAGCTTAATACAATGTTCATTGACAGTTTTTATATATTTGAGTTAGAGCTCATATAAAATACGATTTAGTTTTCTAAATTTTCTATAAATTTCCACATTGTTTTTCAGTCTTTTATATAGAGAAATATAAGAAAACAAAGACATTATTCTGTTTTGCTGCCTTAAAAGCTTTAATTTTTTTAATTTTTGCTTGGCATGTAAGAGCAAAGTGATGTTAACTGAGTTTATACTAAACAAGAATTAACTATATGTATTGATGTTATCAATAATAATTAATTAACAGTTGTTAATGATACCTGCAGTTGTGATTAATAACTTTTAAAAGTTATTAATCACAACTGCAGGTAGAGTTGAATCTGATAATTTTCATATATATATTTATTGAAATACTTTTTAAAATTTGAAAAATAAAAAATTAAAACTTCTTGGGTGGAAATTATAATAATAAAAACAAAAAAACATATCAAACAATGCAATAAAAATTAAAAGATGAAGTAAAGTTTGATATAATGTGGTATATGATTTAGAAGTCACCGAAATTAAAGACTAATATTTCATGTTTCTGGACATCGCATCTTACTAACCTTTCTTCCCATGTCACATCTAATTATGCATTACCTCCAACTGATCAGTTGGAGGTAATGCATAATTAGATGTGACATGGGAAGAAAGGTTAGTAAGATGCGATGTCCAGAAACATGAAATATTAGTCTTTAATTTCGGTGACTTCTAAATCATATACCACATTATATCAAACTTTACTTCATCTTTTAATTTTTATTGCATTGTTTGATATGTTTTTTTGTTTTTATTATTATAATTTCCACCCAAGAAGTTTTAATTTTTTATTTTTCAAATTTTAAAAAGTATTTCAATAAATATATATATGAAAATTATCAGATTCAACTCTACCTGCAGTTGTGATTAATAACTTTTAAAAGTTATTAATCACAACTGCAGGTATCATTAACAACTGTTAATTAATTATTATTGATAACATCAATACATATAGTTAATTCTTGTTTAGTATAAACTCAGTTAACATCACTTTGCTCTTACATGCCAAGCAAAAATTAAAAAAATTAAAGCTTTTAAGGCAGCAAAACAGAATAATGTCTTTGTTTTCTTATATTTCTCTATATAAAAGACTGAAAAACAATGTGGAAATTTATAGAAAATTTAGAAAACTAAATCGTATTTTATATGAGCTCTAACTCAAATATATAAAAACTGTCAATGAACATTGTATTAAGCTATGGTATTATACATATATCAATTGGCTGCATTGGCAAAAATGCTTCATCTTTCCAATTAAAAAACCCAGGATCAAATTAAGTTCCCATTCCATGGAACATGTATGAGAATTCTGGAAATAGTTCATTGATTCCTGTCTGCTATAGTTTGATTAACTTCAACAGTGTAAGCAACCTGTGATACTGTAGTAAAGGCATATTAAACTCATTTTAATTCAAGGGCCATTTTATGAACTTGAAAAATTACTGAGAGCCATTATCATATTTACATTTTTTTTTAAATTAAATTTTAAATGGGGCTGCATTTTTATCAATAGGATAATTTAAAAAATTATGTAATTAAGTGAATTTAGTAAAATAATATATAATTGCACGTTTCTTTAAAATTATACACTAGCTTTGAAAGTAACTTTATTGTAAAAATCAAGAGTTTTATTTAAATTTTTATAAATTCAAATGTTTATAACTAACTACAATTTTTAAATAGGTTCGTTTTTAGTTTTTTACACCCCTTTCCAATTAGGGAGATTACTCAGGTGGGATCAGTTCCAATCATATGCTGCACCCATACTGTGAAGGGGAGCTGGATGATGAAGGGTGGAGATGGGTGGGTCAGGCCCAGAACCCCAGAAAAAATTTTCAGGAGATGTCAGACTCCAGATCCCAGATGCAAACCTAGGTCCTTCTCCATGGCCTGCCAACTATTACCACTCGGCTGTCCAGCTGCCTTTTTAAATAGGTTATAACACAGCTAATAAATCCTTTAACAAGCATGTCCTATATACACGTCTTTTAAAGAGGAATTATTTTGATTTTGTTAATTATATTTGGCTATTCTAAAAAATCCAAGTTCCCATTAATAATTTTTTTTCTATTTTTGGCAAGAAAGTTTCCCACAAAATGATTTAAGCCTTGTAGGACAGACCTTATTTTATATCACTGATCTGAAAGATCACTATTGTTTGTACATATATGCCCGACAACGCAATTGAAACAAAGAAATTTGTGTGATTGGCTTTCAATTAAAACGAAATAGCATATCATAGTATGCATAGCCTCGATGTGACACTTTCTACTATCTGCATAACATATTGTTCTCATTTTCATTTTAGTTAAGAGTGTTGTGGGCCACAAAAAAATCACTTTGAGGGCTGAATGCGGCTCGTGGCTGCCAGTTTGACACCCCTGCTGTACTGCCCTTAGTAATTAGTGAATGACTGAAAAATGACATTAAAAAAATCTAATCATGGATATAACACTTATGAATTCTAAGCTGCTTTTTAATAGAAAATAATTTTCTTTGCCCATAAGGCACAATATATAACAGTTATATAACATTTTACAATTAAATCATGCTTATATTTCTTTTCATTTCATTATTTAATAAAATTATTATTTGGATGAGAAAAATGACCAAATATTATCCTTTCTAATATTAGAAAACACAATTTAACATAATTCTGACTTAACATAAAACTTATAGGATTTTTAAGATTCTAACCTTGATGTATAATGAAGACTGACTGTATTATAATCTATAATAATAGAAAATTGTATTGTAACTGTAACTGTATGTATATGTTTGTAGAGCAGACAAAGCTAGGAAATAAGACCTAAAAATTTGGCAATAAGTTCAGTTAGATGTTTATATTTGTCACTCCAATATCTATAACATCAAATCTGTAATTAGAGAATTTTGAAATCAAGGAAGAAATGCTCAATCAATCAATTTTGGATCAAAAAAAAAACGCTTAGTCTTTCAATTTAAAATTTATTTTTTAATTTTCGTTTATTTATTTTTGCTGTTAGATTCTAAAATAACCAGAGGAACTGAATCCATATGAAATAAAGTGGATCACTAATTTGGAGAAAAAAAATTTAGTTTTTCATAAAATACTGAATAACATATGAGTTGAGTTGAAAGGAGAAGCAGAAAATTGCCCTAGCACTGCATTCAGTGATCTATTATACACTTCTAATACACAACAGAAAAGAGTATTTTATCAGAAATCCTGTCATTATATAAAATGTACATCTCTTTTAATGAAATAAAAAAAATCCTCCTGTGCACTAAAATTAAAATCAAGATGACCATATCTTAATCATTAAAGAGCCACACATCCACACATTCAGAAGAATTTCTTCATCTCCTTGATATTTTCTATAAATAGGACTATTAATAATCTCAGTTAAGTGAAGATGTCTTCTGAGATGACACTACGTAGTAAGGAATTCTAGTGTAATAATCCTTATTTGATATTTATTCAATGCAAAGTAACTCTCTAATTCTCTGTAAAAAGGGACTCAAAATAAAAGTCTTTACTTCCCTTAATCTAGGATAGATCTCTAATGAGAAAGATGTTCAGCAAATAATCTGTCCAATTGCATCAGATAAAATATATAAGATTGGCCAGATCCAATAAAAGGTCAAGAACCTCTCATCACTCTCATTGCCACCAATCCCTTTGTGTCTTGGTACCCAAACAGTTGAAATCCTGTTCTTAGTAAATAGTTCTACAATAAAAGGCATTCTTAAACAAGTTTTGAAATAAAGTGAGAGCCATCAAGTATTTTTAATATAACAATTATCTGATAGGATAAAAAAAAATATGTTCATTAGCATATCTTCTACCAAGATTAATTTTAATATATACAGAAATAGCTTTGATTTTTGCTTAAAGATAAATGCAAACTGTTTAAGTAAATAAGCCATTCTTGTTCTCTCAAAAAAATTCAATAAATTAAGTTACTATTTTTTGTTTTATATCTTTTTCTAGCTTTTTGCCATACAGAAGTATAATGGACTTTCATGAATCAATAATTAAAAATTAATTAAACAAAAAATAATAATAATTTAAGAATAAATTTTAAAAAATTAATACCTGGAACCAAGGATGTTGAAGTGCTTCTTCTAAAGTAATTCTGTCATCAGGATTCACAGTTAACAGCTTCTTTACAAGATCAATAGCTTAAAATAATATTTTAATTAGATAAATATGATTAGTATTGGTTATTTATATATTTCTAAGTATATTCTTTCCAATTTATGAGATCCAGTAATACAAACAGGTACAAGTAGTTTCCAACTTTACAAATTAATTTGTTCTTGAAATATGATTGTCAAGAAAGAAATCATAATGTTAAATTTATTTTCTATAGACAATGTTAAAACTAGGATTATATTCCCAACAATAAAATTTGACAATAATAATGTTAAAGGTCACAAAACAATTATTTATGATTAAACAATGATTTATTTGAAGTAAATTATTTAGGTTATACAAATGTTAAATTTTTAATCATCATCAACACTGATAGATAAGATGAGCTTTCATACAGATGAACTACTGTGTTAGAGACAATCTGAGAATGAAAGTTATATACATAATTATTTGATGAAACCATGATGGCTCAAAGCTATGCTACTTCTGATTTCTAGTCTGCCATCTTGATTTTTTTCCATTTCATAGAAAACAATAGTTTGTTTTCTATAAACTAATATTATATAAATAAGTATATAATGTAAAATACTATATTTATGAATGTTGAACATTTATTTTATTGCAATTAATGTTCGTACTTTTGATTTTGCTGATACTTCATATTTGAAAAAAAAATATGAACTTGGAAACTCAAAAAACCAAGAACTATCTAGTACAATTTCTATCTTAATTTCAATTTAGAGCTTCTATCATTCATTCACAAGAAATTCCCACTGAATCCAAAGCTGAATAATGCACATCTTCATGACAAGAAGAAATGCATAAATTGAATCAAAAATTTCAGAAACAACAGATCTTGATTATACATATTAATTATACATAGGATACATATTGGAACATCTAAATCAGAGGTGTCTAATATTTTGGCTTTCTTTGGCCACATTTGAAGAAAAAAAAATTGTGTTGGGCCACACACAAAATATATTAATTCTAACAATAGCTGTTAAGAAAAAAAGTTAGTAAATAATGCACAATATATGATATCCACCATGACAAATAAGTAAAAATGTTGTAGAATAATAATCTTTGACATTTTTTTATTCAGAAATTTTTTTAAAATCATTGAGCAGGTCAAGAAGTTTTAATCACTGAAATAAAAAATATTATAGAAAATGGAAATAGGAAATGTAGATAGGTATTTAAATAATAAAAACTTCATTAAGTACACAAAAATCTCAATATTTTAAGGAAGTTTATGATTTTATGTTGGGCCACATTCATTACAGTACTGGGCTGCATGCAGTCTACAAGTTGGACAGCCCTGTCCTAAAGTCTAATATTAACATTTGATGAATATTGAAAATTAATATTTTTCATTGAATTTTTATAGTTTCTTTATTTTATCACAGCAGAAGAGTAAAGTTATCAGTTCTAATAAAATAATAATGAATAGTAGATGGTGAGAATTTGCATCCTGGATTCACTAATCTGCTAGCAATTTTCAATACAGTATACAAAAAAAGAATCAAAACTCTAAGACAAACATCAATGATCTGCAATGAAACAATTAGTTCTAAATGGGCAGGTTAGGCTGTACGATAGCATATATTCATAAAAATCATCAAGATTGGGATATTCATCTGCAAGCATTGGCTTTAATTATATAATAAATGCTCAAACCGACTGCACAACAACACAAACTATAAATAATTCACTCAGAAGCCCTCTAGCAGTCAAAA
>WUQG02042459.1:0-10612 GCA_011317285.2 Androctonus mauritanicus | reverse complement strand
TATTATATGTATTCAAATGGGTACCCGTACAAATACGAAAAAAATAAAAAATAAAAGTGCAAATATCCGGTTGGGGCAAAAACGGACATTTGCACTTTTATATGGGCTCCACTTTCCCCTATGCATTATATATACAGGTGTTCCGGAACGACGTGGAAAAACTTATAGGGGAGCTAGAAGGGCTCAAAAGAAGTCATTTTTGTCTAGTCATCAGGGCATCTAAAGTGCTTTGTTTCCGAGTTATAAGATGTCAAAGGGGCATCCAAATTGTACTTTTTGCGTTATTAAAAAGAAAATGGTTTTTGAGCACTTTTTGTAAATAAACGTGTTAATTTGTTATTTTCTGTTGCTTTTCTTTATGTTTTTACACCACCATAATTACTAAATCGCCTACATTTGTCTTATGTTTTGTCATTGTCGCATGTCAGCTTCTCTGTACGGCAATTAGTTGTGCAGAGAAGTAGCAGATAAGACAATTCTAAAACACATTTAGTCGATTATCTCGGAAATTGTCCATCCATGATTGTCTCCATGCATCTTATCGAGATGCATGGAGAGAATCTTTCATGTAATTTTTAATGCTCTTGAAAAATACGGTCTCACAATTTTGGAAATTGCAAAGCATCCATCTTTTTTTTGAGATAAAATCCTCTCCCGCAACCTCCTATCTCCACTCCCACAGTCGCTATCACAACGATCCATATGCCAAGTTATTGCAATCTTCCAATTGGTTCCCTGTGCCAAATATCATAAAAAAATGAAAAAATCGTTTTCTTTAAATAACGCAAAATGTACAATTTTTTGGATGCCCCTTTCACATCTTATAACTCGGAGACAAAGCACTTTAGACGCCCTGTTGACTGGATAAGAATGGCTTCTTTTGAGCTCTTCTACCTCAAAAGAAGTGATTTTTAACAAACTTATAGAAGAGCTCTTCTTTTGAGCTCTTCTATAAGTTTGTCCACGTCATTCCGGAACACCTTGTATATATAAAATCAATATCATATGGGTGCTAGACCCTCTTCCACCTTACGGCACTAAGAGGCTCTGGAAGAAGAAAGATGTGTTGATTACCCAGGGTGGGTACTAAATGCCAGTATTTGTAGATTACTGATAGAACGAACTGTATAAAGTCTGGGATATGTGACTATAATAATTATTATAATTGGTCATTGCTAGCAGTTTAGCTATTGAGACCAAATTTAAATGAATTAATAAGAAAAGATTAAATATAAAACTAGAAGGAACTAAAACTAAACTTAAAACTAGTTATATACAGTAAAAACGATGGTGCTTAAGAAGACACTGCAGGTACATAATATGAGGAACTTTTTTTTTTTACTAATCTTCCCTGTGGGGGTTATGCGAGTGCTTGCCCCCTGAAGACGACACGCGAAAACAGCGAATTTGAGGACTGGGCAGACGGATGCTTTAGATCCATGTAGAGCACCACCGTATGCTCCAAGTGACATATATGGGCACGGTCGATGCAGTCCCGATTCTGTATAGGAGCCCATAGGAGAACCCCCAGTGAAGGACCTCGGAACCACCAACGCGAGGTAACCCCTTTATTCGCCTTTTACGACACGCGGGGTCGTAGGTGGGCATATTCTAACCCCTTATCCACAGGACCGCACTAATTTTTACTTCTTACACTCATTTAAATTCATACTTTTGGAATTTTTTTTATTCTTCATTCGGTTTTTTGTTGCATTAAATAGCTTTCAATGAATAAGAATAGTTAAAAAATGATGCCCTATTTTTTATATTCATATATTTACCATAAGAAAGTTTATAAAAATAAATAAATAAATAAAATGCAAACATTTAAACGAACCACCAAAGAGAAACACTAAATAAAATTATATTTTACTTCGTAAGAAATTTATAGTTTTATCAATTGATTGTCTGATTTATAAGGCAATTTAAGTTTTCACCGCTATCAATTGTCAGTTAGTTAGGAAATTTCCTTTGGGAGTAAAGTTTTAAGTTATCGCTTCACCTTTTGTCAATTTGTTATTAAAGATAGGAGTCGCGTTGCTGCTTTATCCTACCTACACGCCGAATTTCTACGAATAAAGTTACGATACAAAAATGAATATTACTCTCCGAGCTTGCAAAACTTTAATAATATCGATATACAATCTTATTAAATTAAGAAAGTGTAGACTTAATAGTATTAAAATGCATTTGGAAGACAGGAGAAAGTTGATATAATATAATTGGAGAAGAGAATGAGTATCGTAAATCATATTGTTATATAGAACCGTATCTCCTCGATCGATATATCTTATTCTCATTCAAGCAAAAATGAGTTCGAAAATTTTAACAAATTGCACTATGGCCCTTTCAATCAGAGTGAATGTTTCTTGGCACAGGGCCATCTGTTATTGTCTTAATCCCTGCGGACTCATTATTGTCCTCTATGGTGCGATCGGCCTCAATGACTTTATTTTTCTGCTCTGGCTTAACAATATATAGCGAAAAAGGTCATTCGTATAGCGATTTTTGATTGCCAAAAATTGGGACAAATTCCAAATACAGTCGTGCCTCGACTTACGCCGTTTTCGACTTTACGTCGATTTTTTTTTCGTTAATAAGAAAAAATAAGTGTCTCGCAAGCGTAAAACGCAACGTAAATACGTCGGATGGTGATGACGTCACTTTCTGTCTATTGCTAGACGCTGCGTCTTTACGCCGAAGTTCGTTTTCGTTTAACTTTTTACGCCGCGTGCAAGAGTATGTTGACCACATAAAAATGAATAAAATAATAATTAAAATATTCAAAATAATTTGTAGAATTATTTACAAGCTTAAAAATGTTATTACCGAAGTTATAGGTTATTTATAAGGGATCTAGGTCGTTTTTTTAAAGAATTTATTCGATTTATGTCGCGAATTTTGGAACGAATTAACGACATAAGATGAAGCATGAGTGTAATTTGGTTATAAAAACAAACATCTATTAAACATGAAAAACGTTAAAAATATTTTAAGAATACATCTATTTATCTCACGAATAATTAATATAATTAGTTTATTTTAATATTTAAAAATTATTAATTTATTTGTGTCACGAATACTTTTACTACGTATCATTAAAAATTAAAAAAAAAAAAAAAAGATAATTTTACTTCATAATATGAATGGTTACACGCGTAATTAATGGTCAGAAAACACTTAAGAATTATGGGCAGAAATAGTTTATAATTTTCGAGAAGTTTTAAATTTGCGGTATGCGAAGAATTCTTCAAGTGGGGATTTCGAAGTTAGATAAATAAAAATGACAAAATTATATAAATATTTTAAAAGCATAAATGCTTCGTATTTATCTTTATATAAAACTTTTGTGTTACAGTGTCGACAACATCGACAGAAGAATCTTCTTGCTCTTTCGACGAGTTCCGACATTGCATGCAAGCTTTGCATTCTTTGACGCAAAGTAATGATCTGGCTTTTGCTGCCACTAGAGAAGAATTGCTTGCAGTTTGCAGGTGAGTTTTGCGTCTGTAGCCATATATATATATAATCTTGTTTTATTTTTGCACACACAAAAAAAAGACATTATCGTATGACTACTTATGCATATATTTGTAGTTAACGTGTGAGCGATACACGATCACGTGAAGAATTCGAAAATATGCTTTCGATAGGAAAGCGTGACGATAGAAACGAAGTTTTTGAAAACTCGTATTGCGTACACGCGATAAAAAATAAAATAAGAGTTGGTTACGTGAAAAACTACGCTATCGACAGATTAAAACCTTTGTTTCCTAGAGTTAAGACGTGCCTTCCATCAAACCGAACGAATTGTGAAAAATTTCATTTGTGATATGGTTTATTAATAAAAAAATTCCTAGTAAACCATAATTTTTTTTTCACCAGTAAGAGTATTATATAATTTCCGAGCGTCTTATAAACAAGAAATTTCGGAAAAACTAATAAAAGCTTTCATCTTATATCGACGCCATTTTTGATGAAAATTGAACTAGTTCTATATCATCGTAATTAATGTCGGAATATGTAACGAAGTTCGTTGAACCGTTGTTGAATGTATTATATTATATTTTTCGCTTTATCAATAGAAAAATCTATATAATTTTATGGCATAAAATTACTTTTTAATAGATTAAATACTGAAAAATGTTTACGTAAATAGGCAGAAACCATAGTTCGTTTCGCCATAACAACATCAGTCTGACGTAGCAACCGAAGATCTTATAAACGTCCGCAGGGCGCAATAGTTACTTTTTAAATAGAATATTGGCGAACAAAAATTCCTCGCAAACATCGTTAATTCTTTCATAGAGCATTAATAATGAAAAAAATTAAATTTTAAAGTTAAAGAGGAAAAAAAAAAATTAGAGTTAACGACGATAGACGAGATTATAGTGCAGTTCAACATGGCGTCATTCTAACCTTCAGACGAAGTTCAGAGGGTCTTGAGAAGAAGGTTCGGAGAAACTTCGGAAGAAAAGTGTTCCATAGTGAAACGAAGTAAGTTGTACTTAACGTTTATGACAAATTAATAGAAAAAACATCCAGATAAGTCAGTAAGAGACATGGTTGATTTGGTAGCGGAGTTAACTGTTGTCTGGGTAACGACAATTTTCAAAAATTAATTTAATTATCTTACTAAATTAATTGGTGAGTAACTTCTAAATATTCCTAATAATAAAAGTTATTAAACTTATCAAAAATACGTAAAAGTTTTTAAGAAAAATGCCATTAACGTTCGCTTATAATAATTCCTATTTATACGTTAAAATATCTATTGGCGGAGTTATACACTTTTGCTTGTTAGGTGCCTAGGCCACGCGCGACGTCATTTCGTGACGTCAGACCGATGTTAAGATGAAACGAATTATGGTGAGGATTGGCTCCATTGGATTACAATGATTTTAAAAGCAATTTTTGTAGGTTAAGCGTCACTATTATCTCAAAATTTTAATGTATAGTTTTATTTTATCGAGCATACACTGTGACGAACAGAATAATCGCATAAGCTCGAACAATATTGGTTTAAAAAAATTAAACGAAAAAAAAAATAATCTAAATTAATTTCACGCTAATAAATCGAAAGAAGCAAACAATTTTACTAAAGATTTTTAATTCTTTTTTAATTAGAAGTTTAAACTAATCTGGAAGCTTATGATAGAATCATTCAGTTAGGAAATATTTTTTTTTTTTCCCTAACAAGATCTGTCGAAGTTTCTTAAAAGAAAAAAAAAAAGGAAAAATAATCTCTTAGAGTATAAGAAGGAAAAAAAAAAATACTTCAAAATTTATTTAAAAATTCGAAAATTTTAAATCGTTTAAAACAAGAATATTACTTAAAACAGATTCCTTAAATGACATAAATTTTACTTTAAAAAAAAAAAAAACAATTTTAATTGTCAACCATCGCCCAATTTCACATGCAGTAAAGTAACCGTTTAAGTCATGCCATTAATTTAAAAACTAAAAATAATTTTTAAATTAAATCTGTAAAGTTTTTGATGTGTTTTCTCTTTTACGAAAATTCTCATAATTAAAGTTTTTAAAAAGGAAAAGGAAAAAAAAAAAAAAGAAATTAATTGAAAAGAGAACAAAGAAAAGAAAAACTTCAACTTATTAGTTTACTTGACAAAGGTCGAGTACTTTTCTGAGTTTTCGACTTAAAAAAAAAAGAAGTATATATATATATTTTCTAAGAAGAAAACTCTGAAAAAGTGCTCGACTTTGTCAAGTAAACTAATATATATATATATCTATATCTATATGTGTGTGTATGTGTGTGCAAACAATTTTATATATATATTTTTTTCTGATTGTATCGACTATTCTCTTCTTATCTTTAGGCACTTTTTTGGAGTATATATCAATATTAGGACCTCCGGAAATTTTTGATATATTTTTTTATTTGCTTTTTATAACGTGAACTAGGCACACTTTCAGTAAAAATTGATCCGAAGCCGATTTAATATACGAAATGAAGCATCTTTATTCTGGTATCTGATTCTCTAGAATCTTACTTTTGCTGCTTATACTCGTGAACTGTTCTATCCGATCTATAAGTACAGTAAAAAGAAATTTGCAAAGGCTGATTTTGATAAGAATAAAAAGGAACAGATGCTAGTTTGGAAGAGGATAAACAGAAATTTACAGTCTAGTCACTTGATCCGACTAGAAAGGCATTTATTTGCTCGAAGATAAAATAGTAATTAAAGTGCAAACTGTGTGCCATTACGTGTTATGATTTCTCTTATATATATATAAGTTATAATCAGATGATTGTCTAAATTACTGTAGTAGCGTGATAACATGTGATTCCTTTATAACTCACACAACGTAGACTATAATCATATTTGAACACGCTCTTGTCACTCTTCGTATACGGCACGGTAACATTAATATGTGATTTGTTATATTCATGTGACTTGATAGTGTATATTCTCTCACTCGATCACTCATAACAGCAACCATATACTCGTTTGCAGTACGTTTAAGTTGCCACAAATATATAAATTTTTTTTTTGTTGTTTAAGTGAAGTATCGTATAATGAGGCAGTTTTTTTTTAAACTTTTAACACTTTTGGTCACAGTGCTATAAAGCCATCTCGGCGTGTATAGACGTCAAACACAAAAGGATTACAAGTGTTGTGATGATACTTTAGGCAGTATGATAATTAGAACACTTGCACCATTCAGTACAGAGAATTCCAGACATCAGGAAACTTAACAATACATTCAGTAGAAAGGAAGGAATAATAACCATGTATAAAGGATCAGTAACCTTTATTCTGACGGTTGAAAGCAATAGTGAATACTTAATCTGCTTTACAGTTTGCGCAAACAGGTACAAATGATTCAATTTTTCCTTCTTTTCGTAGATAAATAGAAAAAGAAACAAATGTTAAATGCTAAACAAACATACTGACCTTACTACTGTTTACTTTGGAGGTACAGTTTCTACTTTTCATTCACTGTTGTAACCTAAAACCAATTTTTGTTAGCAGAAAATATTTATGTTTATGGACATAATACATTCTTGAACTTTTACATTTAAAGAAAATAATTCGGTTTGTTTCGAGAATACAAGAAAAGGAACCAAAACAGTACTCGAAGTGGAGTTGTCTTAGACCAGCGAATGCTGACACTTTTATCTTAATTGTTCTGCCACTTAACCACATTACGACCAAACAAAATGGAAGGAAAGGTGATTAAACGTCTAAGGTGTTCTGGAAGATAAGAGGTTAAGCTGTGATTGAAGAGCTTTGTTATTACGAACAAGGATGAAGTCACTAAGCTCAACTTTCGATCACTTTTGGATTTTGTTTTAAATGTTTTTCTTTTTTTTTTATTTTTACCTGTGTATCCCAATTAGAAAACTTAATTGCTTGGGAAGTAGTCGAGCCATTAAAGAGAAAAGATTCAAAATCCTGGATATAATGAGAATAATTATGATGTTCATCTACACAAAAGTTTTCTATTATTCTCGATCAACAAGAAAGATTTATCCATAGATAAATTTTTGTTTTTTAAATTTCGTGAAGAAAAATCTACGAAAAATGTCTCGGATTTCTTCAGTTTTTTTTTTATTTTTAATGGTCTATAAACTATGATGATAGAACTTGTTAAAATTTCTGTTATACCGAAAAAATTTCAAGAATTTATTTAAAAAAAAATAATGTATAGTAGAAGAATTTTTTCGTTTTTTAAACTGCATTTCATATTAAACCGAATCACACCGTTATAAAAATTCGCAAAGTATTTATAATTATGAAAACATGGTTTAAACATATTCCTCTAACACGAAGAAATAAATAAAAAATTTTCTATATTTTATCAAGTATCAAGCAAGACTCTATAAAATGTAATAATATTTAACCATAAATCTTCTAAAAAATTAATTATTTTTTTTCTATTTACATTTCGATATATAAAACTTCTTAAATGTAATGAATATACTTTAATGTCTGCATTCATACAAGATAAAATTTCTTTTATCAAGAAGAAATTTCTTTAGAAGGTAAAATTTCCTTTATTAAGACGAAATTCTACCTTCTATGAAAGAAATTTTACTTTAATGTCTGCATTCATAGAAGGTAAAATTTCCTTTATTAAGAAGAAATTTTTTATCTTCTGTGAATGCAGACATTAAAGTCAAATTTCTTTTATCAAGAAGAAATTTCTTTAGAAGGTAAAATTTCCTTTATCAAGAAGAAATTTCTTTAGAAGGTAAAATTTCCTTTATCAAGAAGAAGTTTCTTTAGAAGGTAAAATTTCCTTTATTAAGAAGAAATTTTACCTTCTATGAATATAGACATTAAAGTAAAATTTCTATTAAGAAATTTCTTTTATTAAGAAGAAATACTTAATTTTCTCTAGAATTTTTCTTTCTTTAGAATTTCCTTCTAAAGAAGAAATTCGTAGAAAGTAAAGAAATTTTATCTTCTACAAATGTAGATATTAAAGTAAAATTTCTATTTAAGAAATATCTTTTATTATAAAGAAATTTTACTTTCTATGAATGCAGATAAATTATTCGAGAGAAGAAAAATATAATTCATAAATTATCTTTCCCATTAACAATATTTATTTACGAAATAATTTTACATTTATAATCTCCATTTTCAGATTCGTCGACACGATTCTTCGCATCAGATATTTTAATTTGAAAATTAAATTTTCTTTTCATTAAATAATCGAAATTAATTTAATAAACTTAGAAAAGATAAATCGATCGGTTAAAATATAACAAAGCTATGAAATGTTAAAATTTGACTAACATTTTAACATTTCTATACATGGAGAAAGAGATAAAAAAACAAGTGAAGATATATACTGTATATATTGATATACTGTATATATATAAACACACCAAGAATTATCAAAAATATGACGTAATCTCGAAAGACGTAGAATAATAAAAAAATAAATACGTCTTAAAAATTTTTCCACGTAGGATTTAGTTCATCCCCATGCCATTGGGACTTTACCTATTGAACTCAACAGAACGACAAGCAACATCTGCTTTAGATCCGAGATCGATGTCAGTATTAGCTGTTCTTAAGAAAGAAAGAAAGAAAGAAAGAAAAAAAGAAGAAGAACAAGAAAAAAAAATTAGAGATTCGCAACTTTTCTCCTTCGGAAAGAGCTTAATAACTAACTCACGTTGTTCTTTTCTATTAAAAACCAGTTTATCACTCTTCGCAAGCAGAAATAAATTTCGTGTAAGTTAATTAACGTATTTTTGTAAACCTTTCGTGTCTGGGAGATGAAGAGTAACAAACACACTAAAACACACTTCTTTAAGAGAAAATAAGCAAAGTTAAGAATACTTGTTATCATTGAAAGGAGGTAGAAATGAATGTTTTCCACATAACTAGAATTAATATATATATATATAAAGATTTTCTGAAGTTTCTTTAAATGAATTTCTGCTTAATTAACAAAGTTTCGAGTGTGTTTAACAACTTTTAAAAATAATAAATTATTCTCCTTCCAATTTAAATTATGTTACAACTGTTGATTTATTTATTTATTTATTTTATTTATTTATTTCGAATATTCTGATAAATTAAAGAGAGAATTTCGTTTAATGAGCCGGAAAGAACAAGAGCGAATAAGTAACAATTTTGAAAAATTCGCAAAAATCGATTAAAGTTTAAAGTAATTTTCTATAGGATTTTTAAGAGTTGTAGAAAATATAATTAATGTTAATGAATTTAAGTTTACATTTGTTTAAATTATTAAAAATTATATTAAAAAAAAAACATTTTTCTATTATAAATACTTTCGCTCCGACCTACATTACTTTTAATACGATTAAACAGAATTACTAAAAATTTTCTTGTTTTATTTTAAATATTATTTATTTCATCTTTCGTATAATTAGTTTAAACTTATCAAACAAGAAAAGGGAATTAATTAAAATAATTATTGCTTAAAAAAAAAAAATTTACTGTAGTAAAGTATCGCTAATCCGGATTAATGAGAGAACAAGTCCTGATTATCCCATTGCATATTTGATGATAAGAAATATTTTAAATCTAATGTAAATAATAGGGGAAGGTGGGTATAATTGTAACATTTTTATGATTTTTTACCCTGTTCCTTCTCGGCGAGTATATGTAAAGCAAAAATATATTGCTGTTCAGTATGCCCATTCGTCAGTTACATAGAGGCACAAAATCACCCCTTTCATCTAGAGCAGTTTATGAGCTACAAAGCAAAAAATAAAGCTTGCTGATTGTTACAACCTACCCCATGCACGGGTACAGTTGTAATATCGAGTGGGGAAAGTTGTAACAAACCTATACAAAGACAGAAGACTCAGAAAAAGTGGTCTCTCACAATGATTTTTATTAAAAAAAATACTGCAAAGGAAACATTAATGACAAAAACACAGATATTAAGGACTCAGTGGTTTGGATTAAAACTTATCAATAACGTAGTCCTGCATACTGTCACTCATCTCGCTCTGGCAGTTCTGGCAAATGTAGCATCCACACGGGCGATATGTGCCACTGCCTGCATTCTTGGTACTACACCCACTTTTCCTTGGGTTTGCTGTCGCTGTAGGTGTCACAACCCACGTGGCATATGCAATCATCATCATCCGACGTTA
>WUQG02042448.1:0-10613 GCA_011317285.2 Androctonus mauritanicus | reverse complement strand
ATCTGATATCTGATTATGCACAACTCTGCTGGGAGAGTGGGTCCTCTGAAATGAGTGAGCACATTTAACTATGTGCTCACTCATTTTGGAGGAATCACTCTCCCAGCCCTAAAACTTTTATTTGTATATTTAAAAATTTAATCATTTTTAATTATTTTAATACAACAAATAATATAAAATATATTGGAATAAAATATCTTTCTATTTTGGAAAACAAAAGTTAGAAAAAACAACAGACTGATTACAAACTCATAAGTTACAGAAAATACTAGTTGATTAAAAAAAATATTAATGTGAAATTTGGTATTGTTTGGAGCTCACAATATTTTCATAGTCAGATTGATGTGAAGTGGCCAATGGCAGACAATCATTTAAATGATCATTTATAATTTGGTTTCTTGATTTTTTATGATGTTCATATTTGAAAAAGCGAATTCTAACAAATATGCCAATATGAAACATGATAGAATTTTTTGTGCAATATCAATTAATATTGGAAACTTTTAATGTGTATATTTCCAAATATTAGGGAAATCACTGATTTGACAATTTTAACAAAAAATAAATAATAGCAATATACTTAAAGAAAATTCAAAAATAATACAAAATAATGATAATTAAATTATTATGTTTTCAGTTTTAATCAAATTTGTAAGGAGCAATAAATAAGAGATTGATCACAAATTGCTCCACAATCGACAGGTTGAGCACTACTGACATATAATAATAAGAAGAAGGATAATGAATTGTACAGATATTATATTTGGCCAAAATCAGTTAAATGGTATAACCTGTAAAAGAGTTCATGATGAAAGAACCTCTTACACTCTTTACTTTGGCTCTATTGATCTGCATTTTTCAGAAAGTCTTAATATAAGGAACAATTACATTCCAGATTTGTTTAAAATCAATTGAATGAAATAATATATAGAGACATTTCTAGAGAAAAGAAGTATCCTCTTTCACACCTTTTAATTTTAGCTCAGTTGGGTCAAAATTTTCAGATTTTAATTGAACTAAGATAGGCCTATTTTCTAAATATGATCAAAAGCAGTTAAACAAATGCAATAAATATAGGTGTTTTATAGAAAAGGGATCCCATTTTCATCTTTATTTTGACTTGATTGTGCAAAATTTTCTGGGAACTTCAAGTAATCTAAGAAATACCTATATTTCAAATTTCATCAATATTGGTTGAACAATGCAACCTGACGAGATATCAACAGAGGAAAAGAAGAAGAATAATAATGCTAATTTTTTGCCTATTTTGCAATTTTTAAAATTGCTCAAGTTTTATTATTAGTTGGATTTGAAAATTTAAATTTGGCAGTCAGTGATCTTATTGAATATTTATCTTGAATATATTTGTCAGATAAATAATATCTAACTTAGAGTGAAAGTTATAGTAAGCTGAATTTTGATCATAATGATTCTTGTAATAATAGTCAGTCAATGATTATTATACTTAGGTTTGCCATATATCTAGATTAGCCTAGACTGTCCTGGATTTCATCTAGAAATTTAAAATGTCATGGATTTCAAATTTTCTTTACATTAGTATAGTGGTGTGTAAATTGTGGAACACTTGCAGCCTTTCAAACTATTTTGTGTGGCCCTCATAAGGTAATAGCCATAATGCCAAAATTTTACCAATAAATAAAATTATGAGGTGTAGACCTCTTTCCTACCTCTTCTCTCTTCCTTTAGCTTAAACTTGGGTTTTTTATCTTTTTTTAGTCGAGGATGGTCTACTTCCTCTCCCCATGATCTTAACGAACATTCAAACTTGCCACCATCTTGGAAATGATCGTCATCATCTAGCGGTATGCAGATTAGTTCTGATTCTGAATTGGATTTGAAAAGTGGTCAGTATAGTCACATTGTCAGTAGGATTATTTTAGTTAAACATTCATGTCATGGTCTTTGTAAGTCTAACTAGAAAACAAACTAAGTTATAAGATGATGTATGTAAATTAGCTTGTAGTGTGCACTAGTTATGTACCAGCACAATAAATACCGATGAAGCCGCTAGGAGTAATCAACTACCAATCAATTGTCCTGAGGATGAGGCGAGCACTGACAGAAAGGAATTGTCGAAGTTGTAATGCGACGAATAGGTGATATCATAAAAGTTGAATTGTAGTTTGAAAGATAGAATAAGTTAGAGTAAGTTGATATTTGTATTAAGACATCTTTTCTTCTGATGGTGTTTTGTTAAAGTATTGTTTTTGATACTATCCTATTCTTACTTGCTATTCTTACCCAGTTCTAAGAAAATAGTCCAAAAAGCAAGTAATATATGTTAAACATTTATTTTGTAAAATGCTTTCGGACTTTTATTAGTTCCTCTTCAATACATACAAAAGAATCACAATTCTTTTGTATGTACTGAAGAAGGACTAATAAAAATCCAAAACCATTTTACAAAATAAATGTTTAACATATATTACTTGCTTTTTGGGCTGTTTTCTTAGAACTGGGTACTGTTTTTGATATTATGGAGGTAAATAGAAGTTTTCTTATTGTTAATTATTGTCATGGTGAATTAATAAATTTTTTTATTGGAAGTTAATAATTTGATTAAGAGAGACTCAATTATACTACATAATCACTTTATAAGCTATAAATAAAGAACTAATAAAGGTTCAAACAGACTGCACAATAACTTACAATTATAATTAAATATACTCAGAAGCCCTCTAGCAGTTTTTGATTTGCTAGAAGGCTTCTGAGTATATTTAATAAATAAAGAATTCAACCCAAAATGCAGTTGTGCCCAAAAATTTTTTTGTTTCTGTTTTCGAACCTGAAGATGGCAACTATGTGTGTAGTGCCCAAAACGTTTGTTTTAGTAAATATTTTGAGTCATGAATGCATTTTGAGTTGAATTCTTTATTTATAGCTAATAGTTTGATTCAATTGAATTTATAATAAGGCCTGTCTTTTAAGCTAGTAAGTCCAGTACCGGCACTGGAATGAAATACTAATTGCATATTAACTGGGAATAAATCAGGAAAATGGAAACTTTTCATTAATTTTATTATTTATAAATTGAAACAAACATATACAAAATGTTAAGTCTTTAAACAGATAGCAAAAAATTTATTATTATATAATCAGATTAATTCATCATTAATTTAATATTAACATTAAATTCTTACCTCAATTGCAATACTGTAGCCTTTATTAATAGACTCCAATTGATCAAGCATAAGAAAAACAATTCCTTGTAGATCTTTCTTCACAGCTTCCTAAACAGATAGACAGATATTATATATGCATACACTAGTATATGTATTGCGTGTGTGCGTGTAACTAAAAAAATAAGGGATTTAATTTTATCAAAAAAATTTATCATTAGTATCAATTTAATAGAATATAACATATATTATATCTCATGACATATGGAACAGTTATATTGATATACTCTCACAAAATTTCATCTTCCATATGCTAACTAATAAACTCTTTGCTTAAAATGTAAAACTTCAAACAAGCACTGTAGCAAAGCATACAAGTTTTACCATATAAAACTTGTATGCTTTGCTACAGTGCTTGTTTGAAGTCTTCCATACGCTGTTTATTGAAATAAACTCCACACAAACCAAACTCCAAAGCAGAAAATAGTTTATATTTAAAAACTTTACAATAATTATAATTATGAAGCACTTTCAGCAAAAAATGTTCTCTTCAGCATAACTTACAAATAATTAGAAAAACTTGAACATTTTACAAGTTCAAAATGGCACATTACCATTGTAACAAAGCACAAAAGAAATCTAGCAACCAAAGGTGGCCATAGTTACATCCATTATCTTAACAAGTAAAAAATAAACATATGATAATCTTAACTAAAAATTTATTAATAAATAACAAAAAAATCCATTACATATATGCATAAAATAAATATAACCTAATACATATAACAATCAATGGCTATTACACCATACTCATGCATTCTGCATTCCTATATTTTAGTTTTTTCTTAAAAATTTTAATACTTTCTACAATTCAATCCTATACTGGATCATCAATCATTTTAACTAGTGACTTATGAGTACAGTGTGATAACTAGTGATAAATTTTTGGTATACAAAACTGATTATATGATGAAAGAATTAAAATTATATTAGACTTTTCTAAAACTTGGTTAGAATTCAAATATTTAATTTTGTGTAAATTTGGAATCAATGTTGTATATATAAAATGTAGAAAATTACAAATATTCAAAGCAATCAAATATTGTACTTTTTATTTTATAGCATACTTGGAATTGATATTTGATAGTATATAATATATATAATGTTATATATATATATTATATATGAATGATCATTTTTCAATTTATTTCTAGTACAGTTTTCTCATTTTTGAGTTTATTTCTCAGTTTTCACTAAGAGCTTTCTCAGCACTAGATTTTGTTATTTTGTCAATACAAATGTTATAGTCAGGGATGAACTGGCAGCTTTTGTATAAAAGTGTATAAGAGCACATCAAAATATAAATATTTGAACTGTATTTAATAAAAACTAAAACTCAAACAAAGTTTGAAAAATGTGAATTATTGTTTGTCAATATGCAGTATAGGAAATTTTGAATATTTTCAAATAAATAAAGTAAAAAGATAATTTATCAATTTAACTTCAAAAATTATAGTTTACAATTCTGTGCTCAACAACTTCCCATTTAACAGGTAAGCCCTTTGAAAAAATCATATCATTTGAAATTTCATAATTTGAAGTCCTGCTGTTTGGTCCCAAATACAGAAAATTCTTGTAATTGTTAATTACAAGAATTATCTGTATTTGGGATCAAAAAGCAAGATTAATATATTAACATATTAGTCCTGCTTTTAATATAATTTAAAGCACCTTTTAAGTTAATATATTTCAAACTAATTAATATATTAGTCTTGCTTTTTGGTCCAAAATACAGATAATTAATAATAACAGATTATAATAATAATTATATTATTATATAATATATTTTCATTATAAAAAAATGCTTGCTAAATCTTTTGGAAAAATTTTTTTAAATTTAAATTTTCTTTAAGTGAACATATATTTGAAAGTAAACAAGTCATGAGATTTTTTTTGCTTTCAAATATATATTCATTTATTTTCTAAAAAATCATGCCATTTTTTCAGGCATAAAATCAATAGTATTTGTTTCTTCCTACTATATTTTATAGCTTTAAACAAACAAATACTTGAAGAAAACATGTGCACACAACTGTTTATGTACTTCATCTTAATTTAAATCAATAATTAAAAAAATAAAATGATCTACACTACATTATAGTATCTGAAGCTAAAAAGAATTCTGAATAAGTGAGACTTTAGCTATCTAGACTGCTGTACTTTATTGCAATAGAAGAAATGCCTCTCCTCATTCAATCAATAAATAATTTTAATTATTTGTATTTTAAAAGTTGTAAAATTTCTAAGATTGAATACTGTTAATTAAAATTACTATTAAAAATAATATATATTTCTTACTAATGATCTTATGCATGAAGTTCTAAAGTAAAGAGAAAGTTTAGATATCCATAAATGCTAATAATAATATAGTTATTGTTATAAGTACATATATCAATAAAATAATACAATGTTATATTACAAAATGTATAAGTTAATCAGAAAGTAATTATGCACTTATATTAAAAATAAACAGTACCAGATAAAATTTAGAATTGCCTTCTTTCCAAAAGTGTCATTTATTTTAATATTATGTATCCATTGATTTTGGGTGTTCATTTTAATGTTAATTTAGCCAGCACAGATGTCTCAATGACATCTCATGTATTGTTACATTGTCATTACATCATATTTTATTGGTGTTTTGTAATATTATCCATTATTACATCTTGGTGACATCATATTGGACTGTGATGTCATTATGATAGATACTGAAAATAGATAGCATTGTGCAAGAAATCAAGTATATCATATATTATTTCTTCACTGCTAACATTTACTTCCATCTATTAGCAATAATATAAACTAAAATTATGATAAAAATGAAATTATTTTTCTTTTAGGACTAAAGAATGTGGCATCAAGGTTTCCTCTAATGGCAGAATATCACTACTAAACTTCATGAAAATCTGCTAATTAGTTCAAAAGTTAATAGTGGGGGACACACGAGCAGAGAGAATTTATTTTAAAATTTATCATATCTAGTTTTTACTATTTTCATAAAATTTAATAAGAATATATTTTTATAAATAACTCATTAAAAATAATATCAAAAATAGAACAAAGAAAGGAAAATATTAGGGAAATATACATACATGTAAACAAATAATGGGTGATTGCAAAAGTTTGTGCCCGATTTCATAGATAGCAGAAGCATGCACGGTTGACTGTGCAGATGTTTATTTTATAATCATATTATTAACTGACAGTTATCTAAATGTGTCATAAGTCAACATAACCTTAAAAACAAAGTTTATTTAAATTAATTTGTATGCAGGGTTAATATTCAAAATGGAAAATGAAAGGTTACATTTTCGTCATGTTTTGTTATATGAGTTTAAAAAAGATGTTAGTGCTAGAACTGCAACAAAAAATATTCAAGAAATTTATCTGTAGAATCTGAACAATTTTTGATCAAATGTTATCAATTCTGATTTCTATCCTATTATATTTTAGTAATCTTACTTTGATTTTGGGTGAGATAAATTTATTTTTGAAATTTTAGCTAAAATATGGATTTTACTATGATGAACTGTAAAATTTGTAAAATTGAAAAAATTTCACCAATAATACAAAAATTTTGGTTAATTCTATTAAAGTATAGAATATTTTTACTTATTTGGTCATTTTTTGCTTTACTTTTACATATAATTTAGGAAAATATGAGAAAACCCTAATGTAAACAACCATAGGCAACAAAAAGGGATATGGCACTTTTATCGTTTCATGGTTGCCAGTCATTTTGCAGAAAATTGCAGCTAAGCCTACTTTACTGTGTTATATGTGGTATTGGATATAGAGGGTAAAAAAATATCTCAAGACCAATTATAGTAAAGTAGAAAATGTTATAGCTGTTTATGTACAATAGCGGATGATTTTTATATATATTATGCTTTTGGTTATAAATTTGAAAATTTATAAAAAATTTTAAATAAAAATTATTGAAATGAAGAAAAAACATATCAATAAACTTTTATTACTTTTTGACTAATTAATTAATTAACTTAATTAATTAAAATATTATCCAATTTTCTTGATTTATACTTTATTTTATTCATAAGATTTGCCACTATCAGAAAATACCAAATATTTTGTTGGATGGCCAAGAGTTCATATAAAAAATCATGTTTTTGCCATTTTCATATAAATGAAAAATGAAAGAAATGAAATTCAAAAAATTTTGATGAAAATTAAACAAGATTTCACAATTTTAATTTTTTGCATTTTAATTAGATTTATTTAAAAAACTCTGAGACCTGAATGGATTAAGTAAAATTTTGATATTATCCATAATATTTTTTTTAAACTTAAAGATTTTATAGTTTATCCTATAAAAAATTAATTATGCAAAAAATTTCAATAATTAACTTATTTCAACATATAATCTGAATAACATGAACACAGTAATCTAGAATATAAGAAAGGGGGAAAAAACAGCTGATTTTCTGAAAAATATTCAATAATATGATAATAAATTTTAATAAAAACCTTTTAAAATAAGAAGTTTTGGCCAAAAGAACAATTAGGAATTATAATCAGAAATTCATTATACTATTTTTTCAAAAATTCAAGTACAATTGGAATAAACTGGTTAGGACTGGACAAACTGCAGTTGTAAAATTCTGTTGCCATGAGTGATATATGCTGCTGATGGTAACTGGCCTTAAACAGCATATGCCATCAATAAGACAAAGAGTTAAATGTTACTCTTTTGTATGTCATTGGACCTTTGAACAATGATGGTATCAGGACAAGATTCAATGTTGGTTTCTTTATACTGTCATTATGTATTCTGCTCGTGTTATATTTAAATGCATATCTAAAAAATATACTTGATAATCATGTTTTTGATCCAGATTCAAATGCAGACAAGGGTTTCATTATTGCAGTCTTGTGCAAACTGTTCTGCATGATCACCTCCATCTAATGATATGAAAATATTATCAATGTACTTCAGGTAGCATTTAACTGATATCTTGTGCAATGATATTAGTTTTCTTTTTAAAAAACTAGTTCAGCAACCTCATGGTAGGAATGCTTGCCTAACTAGTCTTAAACTAAAATCTTAATTAACTGCAGATAACAGGAATAAATACTATAGCTCAAAATAATAACACTCAGCAGCAATTGATAAATAATAATTTAATGTAACATTTTACTGTTCCATATATATATGGATATGTATATGGATGGTAATGGAATGGTATATGAATTAGTAACATTTGACAAATAAATTTATCCCTTATGTTGAAAAATTTAATTGTTAATTTAAAATACAAACTAATTCCAAATATTTAATTACACAATTGCCTTGAAAAATCTAGTATTCCGATTTATAATGCATGGAAATAATCATAAAAAGAATTAAAAAAAAAATAAATTTAAGTTACTATATATTATGTATATATTTAAAAAATTTACCTGTAATATAGGATATCGCACAGGAGGAGGAATCTCTTTCCGGATATAATTCCATATCCAATAATGTTTATTTTCCTTATTTTTATCCAAATCTGACTGGCTAACTAGAATAAGATCAGCTGTACAACTACATCCTTTCTGAAGCAAGGTTAAAGTACAACTATAATATATATAAAAAAAAAAAAAAACTGAAAATGATAAACAACATAATTTTAAATGATAATTGATTAATTAAATTATTTTTCTTAAAAATCTGAAATAAAGCAATTGTAAATATATTTTTCTATAATATTAAATCATAAAGATTTGAATTAACTATGTAAAGAGCAATATCTCTGTTAATAATGCATATATTCAGATATAATAGTACATCTCATAAGCATTTATTTCATATCTAATGCATGCATATCAGAACATTGACTTAACAGACTAATAGGTAAAAAGATATATCTGTTAAAGACAAACATTCATTAAAGCAAGTGTTTTAAAAATATGGCATAATATATTAAAATTAAAAAAATATTACATTTATATTTTATTTATTATTATTATATATTAATATTCAAATTATTATTATTATTATTATAAAATGGGATTATCTAAATAAAAAGTTTACTATGTGGTGTAATCTAACTTTGCTATGTTGTGTAGTAACTTCTATACCATGATGAACATATTTATTGTAATTTTCATTATGAAAACTGTTTTTTTTAGTTTTCATTGAGAAAAATTAATGATAATTATTGATGTAAATTTCCATTATTTATATAACTTTATGATATTTCAAGATATCTCAACAAAAAATGAGTGATATTTTTAGGGTTCAGGAATACATCATAATTTTTCCAAGGAAATCAGGGAGTAAATTATCATTCAGATTAATGGTAATTTATTCCCTGATTTGCAAGAATTTGATTTACAAACATTTTCCAGAAATGTTTATTTTTATAAATCTGGGTTGACAGATATTAATATATTTTGAAATAATTTCATAAAAACAGTTGAAATCACATAATAAATAACTACATAAACAGAAAATAAATATATGAAATAAAATATTAATAATTATGTTTTCAAGTATGGCCTCTCTCTGATTTACATAATACTTGACTTACTTAAATTAGACCCTATATAAATACTTTATATATATATATACAGAAAGATATATAATCGCCATCATCAGGTTCGTTAGATTCTGAACCTAACGAACCTGATGATGGTGATTTAGCTGAAAACGTTAGTTCTTTATAATCATTAAAGTTTTTCATTTTTTCCCTTACTGCTTAATAGTGCTTGTATTTATCTTGTCTATAAAAAGGGACTAGCAGTTTATTTAAACATTTACATAATAATCCTTATTCCTCAAAATGTTAAATATCTTAAGAGTTTCTTCTATCTCCTAAAGTACAATCCAACTTGAAGAGCATAGTACATATTAGCATAGTATTGCATGCAGTGGAGTAATAGCCAATAGATTATAAGAAGAGGAGCTGGCATAACATGAACAGTTGATTATATAACCTCCTCGGTCCAATCATCCAGCCAGCTGGACATTTTTCATGATTTTTTTTAAGATATTTTTACTTGGATGAGTGAACTCAGCCAATTTCTCCAGCCGGCTATATGTCCCTTCTTTCTCGTGCATTTTTTTCTGGACACTTCACGGCACTGTGAAGCCCTACAGTACCAACTAAAATATAGTTACTCCTACTCCATCGACGTCTGGTGAATGTGCTCACAGAAATGGTGAGTTTTTTATGGAAAATACAGGAAAATATCTGTATATGAGAGTGAAATTATAATGAATAGTGACTCTAGACTCTAATTATTGTATTCCCGTTTTCATATTTATGATTACCACTATGTTTATCATAGTGAAACCATATAAATTTTTCAATGAAATTTTTTGGGAGACGTTTGTGTGTGTTTCTATATCTGAAATAAAATTTTTATTAAATTTCCTTCAGTGGTTTTAATTTTGGACTGAGGAGGATA
>WUQG02042437.1:0-10613 GCA_011317285.2 Androctonus mauritanicus | reverse complement strand
GACTCGACCGATATAAAAATTCATGAATGCAAGACACAAATAAAAACTAAAAGCCGTTGAGGTGGTAGGAGTAAGACGAATAGCCAAGTTGTTCAATTTATCGCAGAATTGTCTTTATTAAAGTATTCGAATTGCTACTTGCTCTTAGTGTGCTACTTAGTAAGCTTCGAATTACTAAAGTATTGAATATTTAATACTTAATTATTTAATAAATTATTTCACGGAACACCTTGAATAGATTTCCGAACGGCAGTTGAGAACCACTGTCTTAAACAATGGTTATGAAAGATTTTTGATTAGAGGTGCAGTGTTAATGTTTGAAAATTTTCTATGTACTTTGCGGATTAAATAAATAAATTATAATATACTTCTGTAATATTTGTAGTGCACTTAGCTGTCTCTTTTAATGCATTAGTGTGCTTCTGTATACAATTTGTGAACTATTGTTCTAAAATCTAAACATTAATGATAAAAATATCATAATAAATATATGAAATGCTTTTTAAAAATTGGATAACATTCTAGTTAAAATGGTATTTAACAAATTTAAATTTATTTAATGTTGTTTTTGTTTTAAAGTAATGATTATTACTTTAAAACAAAATTTTTTATATTTCTAATAAATTTTTTATTTCATCCATTATCATTATTGAAATTTTGTAATGATTTTAGTTTAAAGCAATATTTTAATATGAGAACTAGGATTAAGTATCATTAATTGTGCTGAGAAATACGATCTAAACTGCTCCCGGTGTAATCCGACTTTGAATTTTAAACATATTTTTAGACTCGCTGCCAAACCCAAATTATAAAATGTTACCGTGTCCTTAATAAATAATGTTTTCGTATTATTATTAAATGAATTATCAACTAATGTTATCCTTTAGTACTAATAATTTAATTATTTTGTAGAAGAAAAAATTAATCTAGTGCAAATCGATAATATTTAAACTAATTTATTAGATTAACTAGGGAATGTACAGAAGAATATGAACTAACTGATATTGGTTACAAAATACCAAAAGGAATGAATGTATTTGTACCTGTTTATGCAATGCATCACGACAAAGAATTCTTCCCAAATCCAGAGAAGTTTGATCCAGAAAGGTAATTTATTTAATATGCTTTAAATCTGAAACTTTAATTATCTGAATTTTAATGCATAATTATAAGATTTATCATTCGAAATAGTAGTCTATACAATTAATCATACAAGCAATTCCAGAAAAAACTAAAATTATGTACTTTCTGAACATGCGTTTTATTTTTAAACAATTGAAGCTGAAAAAATTTTAAATTAATTTTAAGTAAATTTATAGTCGTTATAGATAATAAATTGAAAATGAATATAATATATATATAAAATAAACAGATTCCAAAAAGAAATACAATTGGCTGTTTTCCAAATATGTAGTTTATTGTCGAATGATTAAACATAGGTAATTAATATACGTATCATCAAACTAATCTTCAATTTGTATATATGTAAAAAATTTAGTTTATATTATTGATAATAGATAACGCTAAGTGTTAACGCATGTTGATTAAAATATAGCGCCATCTATTAGCAAATTGAAAACTAAATTTTTTTTATAAAAATTAAATGTAGAATCGTTTAATCGAGTAGAATCAATCTTCTAGTAATCCAATAGGATTGTTTGATTCTACACGATTAAAAATGCGGCATTGAGGTGTCATTCAATGACAGAATATCACTACTTAATTTTATGAAATCTGCTAATTAGTTCAAAAGTTATTAATGAGAACATGCTGACAACCATGTTACATATTTTAATTTTCTATTTTCTTTCGGAAAGTGGATTTAATTTTCTATACAGGCTTATATAACACGCACTGTTTGTCTGCTGCTGTATGTTCTACAAAAGCTTCCGCATTTCGACTCTTTGAGACAAAACGTGGCATGGACACTTCCTTCGACCCCGTGGGTAACATATGCTATCTTGAATGGAGATCGCTCCAAGAATTGGAGCATTTTCACTTAGCAACGAAAAAAATCTTCATTTAAATCCTTCAGAGTTATGTTCGAATTTGCAATGACGTCACAGTCACATTGTATGACATCATTATGAATAAACGTACCATGGTCATATTATGGCATAATATGCTGGCTAAATCAACGTTAAAACTACATACAAAAAGCAATGAATCCCAAAATACTGTATTATAATAATAAATGAATCATATGGCAAAATGACCTTCTGCATGGGTTCATTATCAATCGAATAGCCATGATGTATAAATTGAATCAAAATTCATATAAGAAGTCATGCTAATTTCGCATCATCGCGATGATGATATTATCGTAATATAATACGTTGTCAAACATTAAAATTGAATACAAAAAGTTAATATATTGGAAATACTATAATAAATGATTTAAATTTATAAAGTAAAATGATGCTTCTGAATGAATGATTATAAACTGTTATCTATTATTTATCTTTTGGTTGACCGCACCCTGGGTATTGATTGATCAGCCTGAGGTAGGTTCTAAAAGTGGACGCTACTAAACACGTAATTAAATGGCTTAATTCATACTAACTTAACCAATAAATTCATTTAAAACTTTTTTATTATTAGATATCGTGCCCGACCTTATGATGGTATCAGAGTTGTTATATAAATTATTTAACATAAAAATAACATAATATTGAAATTCCCGAATAATGTCGTGTATCCTTGTTACTATTATTAGCATACATTCCAAAAAAAAATAAATGCTTATAAGATAAGGCTCATGTCTTACTGTTGTCTCTCCCCATTAATAATTTTAACTAATTATAGCAAATTTTTGTGGAATTCTATAATGATATACTGTCATTAAAGAACACTTCGTGACTGCATCCTTTAATCTTATAGAATTGTTTATCCCACAGGTTGGAATTTAATTTTTTTCAAAATTTTTATTTATAATATTGACAATAATAAATACCACTGCTAACATATAGCTTACCTGCATTGCTTAACATTTAGTGCCATGAATTGTTAGTAGCTATCTGATTGGATCGCATTCATTATGTGACATCATCTTGTCGAGATAATGGATAACTTCCCAAAAACTCGGCATTTATTGTCACGTCATCAACATGAAATCATGAGGGGGAATGTCTTCATGAAGATGCCACGTCACCGCAGACGATAATATCTTGGTGACATCTATATAAGAGTTAAATCAATATTAAAACTGAAATAAAAAAAACCCATAGGATTTCAAATGTTACATAAAAATAAAAGTTAAATGATATATTCGGAAAGTTAGTTTAATTCTTCTGGAAATCATTGACAATATAGGCCTGAAATATTAAACGATACTTAATGCTTAACGCCATCTATTGTCAATAATATAAATAAAAATTTTGATAAAAATTAAATGCAATCCTATAGGACTAAAAGATACCGCATTGAAATGAACTGTAATAGCAGAACATCACAAATGAATTTCATGAAATTCTGTTAATTAGTTCAAAAATAAACAGATAACAGACATTCAAATATGATGCTAATACTATATCCTTATCTTCCGAAAAATAGGCTAAAATATATACTTTTTTTATCTAACTTATTTTGAATAAATCAATGAATTTTGTAAAAACTTAATATAAATTATGTTTTTCAAGATTGTCAAAAATAGCTAAAATATAAAAGTACGCTGATATATTGATATTTTGTTACTTTTGCGTTCATGTTTTTTGTATGAAGTATTCTATATTCTATAACAACAAATAAATTATTTACATATAATATTTTTATATAAATAATAATTTATATAAATTATTTTTATCTAAAAATATTTATGCAAAATAATTAAAGCAATAACAATTAAAAATATGAAAATTTAAAAAGGGTAAAAATTAGATTAAAACGAAAATATCATTGAAAATGAAGTTATGAAAATTTATTCTTAATTATATAAGATTTGACAACTTATTCGTTTTAAGCCAGATGAAATCTAATATTGAAAACTAAAATGAGATTTCAAACTGCATATAAACATTTCTACGAAAACAAACACAATCTTAAAGTTCATAACAAATCAAAATAATATTAATTCATGCAAACTTCTTTTAAAATGATCTTTTGCAATGATCACAGAAATTTATTCTATAGTAATTTATAGCGGCATTCAAGAGATGATAAATGTTAAGCAACGAAAAGAGGTTTTATCATTATAATGCATTATATTTGATTATTATTATTTCCCCCCTCATGTTATTTCTTTTATGACTTTTACTGATTCAGTAAATCTGAACATAAGATCAATAAGAGATTAGTCATAAATGAAGTATAAATATATGTAATTTCAGATTTTTGCCGGAAAATAGAAGTTCTATTCCTGCCTATGCATATCTTCCGTTTGGTGATGGACCCAGAAATTGTGTAGGAATGAGATTTGCACTTGTGGTACTTAAGATGGGTGTGTTTCATATTTTTCGTGATTTTCGTGTACATGCTACAGAAGAAACAAAGGTATCTTTTTAAATTATAAATATTTTGAAAGTCACAATAAGCATTTGTTTAAAGAGTTAAAATAATTTTGGTATAATAAAAATTCTTTATTAAAATTAAATTTTTATTTATTAAGAAACCTTTGGAGTTCTATAAAGGACAAGGTTTACTTCAGCCGAAGAAGATTATAGTAAAAATAGAAAAAAGAAAATAAACATCTAAAGCTGTTTTTTTTTTTTTTTTTTATTCACACGAGTTTTGAATAAAATTTGATCAGATCTTTTGATATTTTATATGAGGATTTTTAAATATATATTTTTAATTTTTAAAGTATTTTGTATGTACATTTTTTTTAATTTTACTTGTTTAATTTTGAAATGATTAAACGTTTTCGCATATAAAGTAGTGTTTCATATATCAATATCTGCTTTCATTTTTCACCGTTTACTGTAATTTATAATAAACATTCTTTCCTAATACATACAATTTTTTAAAAAAGGCATTTAACTTTAATAAAATTTCTAATTTTATTTTTATTCCTTCTATATAAAAATGAAACAAAATATTAATTAAATTACAATCGTATGTGTATATTTTTAATTGTTAATTTCTTTACCACTCTGTGTATCTGTGTTCACTAATCTCCTAAATGGTAAATTCAATAATCGACATTCTTGGCGAAGTTCTTTCTAATAAAACAAATTAAATAACTAAACTATTAAATATGTTTTTATAATAAGCATTTTGTAGAATATAGCGAATAATCCAGCAATCGATTTACCTTTTGTGACAGATTGTGCAATGTGTCAAAACTTTTCAGTCTAGAAGATTTGCTTTCTGATAATATAGCTTAAATGATTACTATTTAATACAATATTTCATTAAAAATAATTTGTTCCAATCTTATATAGTTCAGAAGCATTAAATTATGTTCAATTATAGTCTCAATAAATGATGCAATAATCATAGATTTAGAAAAATAAAAATAGTTTTTCTAGCAAAAGCAAGAAACATGAAAAGCTGTAAAATATTAATCATTAATATAAAAATTATGACAGAAACGCTTTTGAATATTCATGAAAATGAACAGTCGGCAAAATCGAATAATTCAGCTATTGTCCAAATTAATAGTTATCCAATAGCTGACGATACAGGCTTATTCTTCCATTTCTAACCAGTGTGAAATCGATCCGATGGTCCCGATGAAAACGTGCTATGCATTCACTCTGGAAGATCAGGTTCAATCCCTAGGACTCACACTTCCAATTTTTTCAGAGATGTCCGCTTCCTCTGGGGTCAGCCATCAGGTCAGGTGTGGTCAGCTTGTTAAACCCGATCAATCTGATCGTGTTTAACAAGCTGACCACAATTAACCTGATGGCTGATCCCACGAGAAGTGTGGATGGTCCATGGGTGGAATTATACTGCCCCGCCGCTTAGTTCCCACCGAGTGAAAAGCGGCATTAAATCCACATATAAAAAAATCAGCATCTATGTTTGCTAATGTGTTAATATCTTAAAGTTACATTGATAATTATATCAGAACTAATGTCGAACATCGAACATTGATGTTTTGATATCGATGTTCGATGTTTTTCTGTATACTGTATGTAATAGAATTGACATTTGTTAAGTAATTTTACGTAATATGTTTTATAAACGAAATTTTTTATAATTGGTTATGATTTTACTTCCAATTTCCAAGTTTCCAATATCGGATCAGTGATATTAATCAGTAAACAGTTATCAGTGATCAGATAACAAGCAGATATTTCAAAGATTAAAACATTCTCAAGATAAATTTATTCATAAAAAAAAAAAATATACATGATTTCTTGTAATACGAACAGTTTATGTTTACCTCAGTTCAGAAAATGTCATTAAAAAAGAAATAAGAAAGCCTAAAATCCAAGAAAGACATTGGGAAAGAGCTCTTGAACGAAGTTGTAATGAACTTCACAGAAAAATTCCAATTTAGAGTTGGTATCACTCATTTTAATTTCGATTATCTTAGATTTTCCTTTCAAAAACACCGACTTTAATAACAAAATAGCTTATTCTTAAAGTGTGAAGTATATTGATAATTTATTAAGAAAGAAGAAACACAAGAATTTGACAGATCTGAGTCTTTTGAATCTGATACCGATAGTGAAGATAAATGACAGATTGCGCTTTCACATTTTTAATTATTTAATTATTTGTTTTTGCATTTTTTTAAATAATCTAATTTTAAAATCCTGCTTCAAATCAAGGGTTTCGAACGTTTTTTTGCTTGTAGACCCCCTGAGTCCTAACTTTACGTATGTAGACCCGCATATACGCATATGTAATATTCGTAAATGAAATATTTATTTGTAGGTTAGTAAAAGCTAATAATTAAACAATTTCAATATAATATAAAAAATGTAAAAATTTTTAAAAAATTTTTACATTTTTTATGTTATATTGAAATTGATTGAAAATTTTAATTGACAAAACTGAAATATATTTTTACTTGTAACAACAGAATTAGGAGAAAAATTAAAAAAAAAATACTTCTTTAATTGACGAAAAAAATAGAAATTTTTTGCGTCAATTAAAGAAGGTTCCAGAAAATACGAGTATCTTCTAACTGCGAATTTCTGGTTTTTTCTATGACAATAGCTGATTTTATTGTTATTATTTTTATTTAACAAATTATTTTATTTATATTATTTTATCAAGAACCCTTTAGCTCATATTATGGACCCCCGAATTTTTTTCTTGTGGACCCTCTCAAAGCTTCTTTGGATCCCGGTTGGAAACGCTGCATAAATAAATTTCTCGGACTGATTGTCCAGCATAACAAAGAAATTCAGAGGAACTGGAAGAGGTGTGAGGAAATTACAACTAGTTCCAACATTGATCTGCATCCTGATTCCTGAACTAACTCTCTATTTAGGTAATTAGTTAGCAGTTTAAGAAAAGTAGGAGAAAATATGATAACACAAATTTTGTTTTATTTGCTTTGGCCATTTTAGGAACTCCAGCTGGAAAAAAAAAAAAAAAAAATAGAACAGAAGCTTATATTATTTTGAAAGCAAATGGGAGAAACAATATACCCACAATTATCAAAAGTGATCAGAAGACATTTAATTATGGTTGCAACATCTATTCCTTCAGAAAGATTATTCAGTAAAGCTGGTCAAATATTAACTGAAAGAAGTCGCTTGGAGGTACAACCAGGGCCTGCAAAAGTACAGTAGGTGTGCAGGTTGTGCACCGCACAAGGGCACTAAACTAGAGGGGGCGCCAAAAAATGACTGGAAAAAATCCACGACGAATCAACTTTCAAAAATTCATTTTTTTAGTAATAATTGATTCAGTCTTAATGTCGATAAGTGAACGATTTCAACTTTCAGTGAAATACAATACGTTTAAAATAAAATCGCAAATAAGCATGTTGTCGGACTGGAATGAAATGAAATCCTATAACAATGCAAAGATTTGCATTTAAAATTAATAGATGATATAGATTATCAATTTCATTTCGAGGATTTAAAATTTTTACAAAGCTTTTAAACAAAAAATATGACAGCGAAAAAGGCACTAAATTTTATTTGCAATAAAAATTTAATTGATTCATTTCTAAATGCAGCTATCTCATAAAGAATTTATTTGTCACTATTGTTTACAGTTTCTTCTGCAGAAAGAAGATTTTATAAATTAAAAATCATAAAAAATTATTTACGATCATCAATGAGCCAAGAACGGTTATCGAATTCATCATTAATTGCAATAGAAAACAAACATTTAGGTAAATTAGACATGACTAATATCATTGAAAGATTTGTCAGTGAACAATCTAAAAAAGTATCATTATATAAAACATTTTCGAGATTATTATATTTTTTCTTGTAATATTTTATCTTATAAATAAATAAATGTAGTGAATGTTTTTATTTATTCAATTTTTCATTTAGTTTTCTATATATATCATTATTTTTGATTCAATAGCGTGCTGCCTTGATAGTTATATAAATATTTAATACAAAAATCGGATTATAAAATAATAATGTTTCGAAAACTAAATAATTTATTGCAAGGGTGCCAAATCAATTTCTGCGCAAAGGCGCCTCATATATCAGCGCCTGCATCGATGTTAGAAAACATCATTTTTCTGTTTTTTTTTAGAACCAAGGTTTCTAACATCGATGTTGCCTTTAGATGGTTTATCGATGATGAACTAGTGATTTTTCAGTGGCGAAATAAAAAAATTACTAATCAATGTTCACTAATAAACATCCAAGTAAGTTATATTTATAAAAAAATAAAATGTTAATGTTTCATTTATTAAAAAAATTGTGAGATGAAGTTACTAAAAACCTAAATAAAATTATTTAAAATGAAAGTTGATGTTTTCCTATCGATGTTCAAGACTAATTTAAATAAGCAATTCCGTTAAAGCTCAATAGTGCCGGATTTGCGAATTTGTTATATTACTAGCTATTTCTAAAAAATTATTATTTTAAATATCATAAAAAATCTATTCACAAGTTATAGCTACATGTTAAATCACTTTGGAATATTTTTTTAGATGGATGACTAAAATAATTTATCATATTATTGAATAAATAGAGCCACAAAGATAGATTTGCAATCAGAAACATTAAAGTTACTGGTTCCATTTTATCGTTATATTATAGAACTCAAAATGGCAGTTCAATTTCCAGATGTCAGATTTCCAAAAGTTTTTCGTATGTTTGATACGAAATCTATGATAGAGAAAAGATTAAAAAAACCGTATTATTTATAAATGCATTAATTTAATTAATATAATTGTTGACATTTTATTCCAAAATTTGTCTAAAATATCTTCATTGTTTTATTTTATAAAATTTACTATTATTATATAATATTTTTAAATATTATTTTTTTTTTATTTTAAATGAATTTTTTGTTCCACACAATTATGACAAAACATGTGTATACTATTATTAAAAATTGAATGATTATATTCTCGTAACTTTTTTAAATTATATAATCGAATATCCTTGAGTTATTTTTGTCGTAATCGGTTTATCTCGGAGATATCAATTTATCAGAAAGTTTTTATCTTATTTATAAAAAAACATATACAGTTTTAAAGTAAAGTACTGTATAAGATTTAAAAAATATAATTAATTAAAATATTTTTTTAGAAAATAAACTTGTAAAAAGAAAGTAATTTATACTAGAGAATATACTGAAGTTATTTAATTAGATTAATTGTTACATATAGTATATCAGTTACTCGGTAATATATCTGAATTTTATAATTAATAATTGTGTAATGTTTATAATTATACTGCATATTAAAAATAATAAAAGTTGAGCTCAGGGAATCTATACATATATACCAATTCTCAACCTCATTTAATTAGGGAAACAGCTGATTGGACAAAATTTAACAGGTGGCTGCATTTTATCTAATCAGTGTGAGATATATTGAATCAATACTAATGTATTATAACAATTTTAATAAGCACTGCATTTTTACAGGAAACGTTACGTGCGTTTAAATCTTTAAATTTATGTTTGATTTTGTTATTTTCAACTTTTAATGATATAAAATGTTAATTAAAGCCTATAGTATTGTTTGCGAAATCAAAAAACTCATTAATGTTTACTAATAAGCATCCAAGTATATTTATAAAAAAAATAAGATGTTAATGTTTCATTTATTAAAAAATTTGTGAGATGAAGTTACTAAAAACCTAAATAAAATTATTTAAAATGAACTAATGGAATATTTGTTTGACTAAACTAATTATTATTACAAATTAATTATATTTAATGGAATACAGTAAATGTTACAACATTGAAAAACTTATAAGCTTAACAGAAATATAAAAACTGCGTGTGGTTAAACAATAAAACGTAACATTTTGATTTATTTCACATTGTCCAGTAAGGAAATTAATTTATTTCAGTAACATTTGTATATGTAAATATATTTCCTGGACCACAAGAATTGTGGAGGTTATATACAATGCATAATAATATATACTAGAAATTACCCGCTCATATAAATGAGCGGAAATATAATCTTCTGATTTAATCTTATAATTCTGTATGTAACGATAAAAAACACCTCCGAACTCGTGTAGGAAATCTAAACACCCTTGATGGAATCCAAGAAGTACTGT
>WUQG02042415.1:0-10615 GCA_011317285.2 Androctonus mauritanicus | reverse complement strand
GTCCGAAAGTGCTTTACCACAATAAATTTTTGGTTACTTTGCTTAATGTGCTGGTGTTTTTACTCTATATACTGCATGTCATGTCAAAGTTGCATTTGATATAAATATATACTTCCAATGTTTTGATTTTTAATTGGGTTTTCTCAGTGGTCCACATATTATTCACTAATGAAAATACTTGTTCAGTGGGGATGGAAGAAAAATTCAACAATTTTTAAGATGTTTTTAAATGATATCTGTTTGTCTGTGAAATATTTAAAGATTCTAACCCATCTACATTTGCAAGACCCATCATTTTGTTGCCATTCTTCAATCTTTTCACAGATGACAACACAGAAACATGACTATTCACAGAAAAACAACAGTGTCATATTTCTGTGAACAGCGTGTTGCACACTGTACTAGTTCAATTCACAAAATAAAGGACAAAATAGCCATTTTAGAAAAAATAAATCTAAAGGACATATGGCCACTGTTATTATAGGTAACACGAATTTATATCATCTGATTGATTTCTAGGTTTCTGGTTAGTTAAGATTCAACGATAGTCAAAATTCATTATGCACAGCATTCATTTCATAATATATGTGCTATTAGATCTAAATGTAAATAGGCGACGACAAATAGCCCCAATTTACGATGAAAAAAATTATTTTAATATAAACTGATGCACTGTCTGGCAGAGATTTTATTCTGAATGCTGCTATTCACTCATTGATTTGTTACTTTTGTTTTTATGTTACTGTTTATAACTTTTACCGATTGTTAGACGATCGAAATATATTACAACAGCAAAGACCTCAAGAACACGTAGATCTCAGCCTTAACGGAATTTGTAATGAATCTGAAGACAAACGTTAATTCTATGCAGATAGCCTGACAGCACTCAAGATAAAATCTTATCGTAAATTTTTTGTCGATATTATAAGAACTAATTACCATTTAACTTGTTTAGCATCCGATAACCAAGTATTTTAGGTCTGATAATGGAATGAAACAAAGCCATATCAAATAATTCTAATCTTTCATATATTTTTTTCTTTCTAATATGAAAGTTTCAGTCAAACTTTTCGTTCCGATTACTCAAAGTACTTTCCGACATGATACAGTATTAATACAACTGACTTGAATTCAAAGCGTGACTTATAGTCATGAAGAGTGTCGCTAGATGGCCTACATTACTCTCGTAATCTTAAGGGCACATGCGTAAAAAAGTATGCAGCAAAAATTTTATGGTTATTTTCCACAACTTATGTATGCGAACAGTTTTATTCCGCAACAGTTTTTTTAAGGCTGACAAGTGAGTTTAACAAAAAATAAAACAAGAAATCGGCTAACAAACTCATATCTCAAAAAATAGTTTTAAACTAGTAGTGATTAATATTCAACCAAATATTTCGGATATATTATGCTCCATAGAGGTATAATATATATTATACCTCTATGTTATGCTCACATCAATTTCAGAAGTTTCATTAAGTATATTTATGTTAAATTATAATCATATATGAATAAAATTATCATGATTTACTCGTATTTTCTTTTTTTTCTCTTGTCTGCGACCCGCGTCAGTTTTTTTTGTCAAGAGATCACGCCATTTTTCCATTCTATTTTTTTTTGCCAACAGACGACGCCACTTTCTATTCAATGAGAATACTAAGTGACGGGGCGAAACAAGCCCTTCCACAGGCTGCCCACCCCTGCGGAGGGGTCAGCCAGATTGTGGAGGACGGGGATCGACGGGCCGGGCCCGGTACTCAAAGTGTAGGATTCAGATCCTTTAAGATGGTAAAAACTATTATCGATATATCGATGGCAACTACTTTACTACCCGGTCATCCGGCCAACTCTGTTACTTTTGATGAGCATGATATTAAATTTAAGTTAAATTTGATTTGTTAATGAATAAAGTAATATTTTTAGAAAATAATGTATCGATTTCTTATAAAAGTTATAGATAAGATTTTATTTTATATAATATCATAAAACAAATTGATTTAAACTAGTTTTAAAAAATCCTAAAATGATTTCCAGTTCAATAAACATCGTAATGAGTTAATTTATATCTTCTATATTTTATGCCATTTAACCAACAATAGATGGCCGGATAACCGCGGTAGAAGCGTGCTGTATTTTCATCCTGAAGGATTCGAGTTCAATTCCCAATCCCACATCTCTAGTTTTTCAGGAGAGGTCCAGGTCCGGTTTATGGAACCCAAAGAGATTGTATCCCATCCTCAACCTGACGGCTGACCCCACTACCGAGTTGGACAGATTGGCCGCATGAAAACGCTTGGTCTTTCCACTCTGTCGGGTTCGAATCTCGGGACCCACCCCTTGAAATTGTTTATCATGGAGTCCGGGTCCGGCCCATCGATTCCCGTTCTTCACAATTTGGTTGACTCTTCTGCAGAGATAGGTAGCCATTTTAGATTATATTTTTATCCTTTTACTTTGAACTAAAACTTTTTTCTTGATAATAACCTAGTGGCCAGTTTATCGCTAAATGCATTAGATGGGTCGGATTGGCCCCGTGGAAACGCTTCAGCTTTCCACTCTGGAGGACCCGGGTTCGAGTCTCAGGTTCCACCCCTTGAAAATAATTATCATGGGGTCCGCGCCCGGTCCGTCGACCCCCGTCCTCCACAATCCGGCTGACTCATCCGCAGGGATGGCCAGCCTGTGGAAGGGCTTGTTTCGCCCCGCCACTTACTTGTTAGTACTGTTACTGAATGGAAAGTGGCGTCATCTGTTGACCAAAAAAAAAAATGCATTAGATGCCGCCCAGAGACACAAAAATCGAGAAATTTTATAAATATTAAATTAGATAAATAATCTATTTTCTATTATATTTATATTTTCTTATATATTTTTGTGAGAAATAAAAAAATGATATTAATATATATATATTATATATAAGAATTGTATAAAATTATTTGCTATATATATAATTTAATACTGACTATAGTATTTTTATTTTCTTATTTAATTAACGAATACTGGATGCTGTGAAATCTTTTATTGCCTAAGAGAATGAAAAGAAATAAACGCACCACTGTGTTGTACCTTGGTAGTCCTATGTTTTCCTACTACCTAGGGCCTCGTACTTACGAGGTCAGGTTCTGGCTGCACTGACTTGAGTTTGTTGTTGAATACGATCGATGATATAAAAAGTTTTTAGTTTTTCGCGATGGCTACTACAAGTGTAAGTAGACTGTGTTTATGAGTATTCTATTTATTATTAAATATAAAAAAGAAATTATTTCCTTATAAGCTTTTAGTATATAACTACAGCACTTCAAGCACTTGAACAAAATTTAGGCTTTATTATTTTAATTGAAATAGTAGAACCTAATAGAAGTGATTGACTAAATTAATCAATGTTTAATTATACCTTCTTTACCAAAATATGAAAATTTATTTAAATTATTTAAAATTATCGTCATAGTATTCGAAATTTCATGAAATAAATAGAATTTAATGGAGAGCAAGAGTTTACTTTTGAGTACTGTCACACGTTAACATGTGTTCAGATAGTTAATAGCTGTGTTCAGGCTAGAATTTTAGTGTTCTTGCTAACATTCACAATTATAATATACTTCAATTACCTAACAGAATGAATAAAAGCTATTAACAGTAACATGTAAACAAAAGCCAAACTGATTAGTAGCAACATTCAAAATCTTGTCGTAATTTTGAGATTGTGGCTAGAATATAAGTATAAAAGAATATTTATATGTTGAATATCCTGATAAAAGAATATTACAAATGAAAGCCGTATCAGAAAGGGTTGTAAAAGCCTTGAAGATAATGGTTTTTGTATTAAAATAAGAAAAAGTTTGTTTGAAAATATTGATTTTTCTATTGATTGATTAGTGTTTGTTTAATGAATTTTACTTCTAGTTGCACTTTTGTTTTTATAAGTGTGTGCATCGAAATAATAAGTGAATATCAGCTAATTTATAGACAAGTTAATGTAAAGAATCTTTGGTGTGTACTACTACTTTGAATGTTTACTTTAAAATCAATGTCGTTATGCTTAATTTCATCAATCAATTTGAAAATTTTTAAAAATCTCAATAAGATTCTTGAACATTACCTCTGAATTGGATGAATGATGAAATAAAATAGAGGATATTTTATCCTATTTTATTTCTTTTGAAGAAACTTAAGTAATCAAATACAAGTAATAGAATATATGGAAGAAAAATTGCAATGCAGGATTATCTATCATTCACCCCAATTTACAAGTATAGAATAGATGATCAAGAATCTTATCAAAACCTTGTAATACTTGAAAATATTTTGGACATGTTTATAAATTTCTAGTTTTGATATATGCAACTCAACCTCAAAGTTTGTACTGGATACAGAATATATACAGGTATATATATTCTGTATATTGTAATTGACATTTAAAATTAAAAAAAGAATTTTTACTCTTCAATTAGGATTATGAAGTGAGATTAGATTAAATAGAATGATTTAATTCAATAATTTTTTTTCTTATAATATAGTCAGTATATATATAAAATATTAATGCAGTTTCATGAATAAATATTTAGAAAAATTGGAAACTTATTTAAGAAATTAAATACATGTAATTAATTATTGGTTTAAAAATTCTTATTTTATGAATTCTAGTTTAAGAGATCAGATCTTGACTTGACAGCCTATATTATTTGCAGGGGTATGGATAGTCTCTAGGCTAAGTTTGGTCCTGAGGGATTAAATGGTGTGGGAGCCTTTGTGGGACAAACACTAGACAAGCATTGCATTTTATATATGTAGATATTATGAAATATATTGGAAATCTCCAAACACAAGCACTGTAGCAAAGCATACAATTTTTATTTGGTATAACGTTTTCAGATGATATATATCCCTCCTCAGTACCATAACTTAACAGTAAATACAGAATAACTTCTAACTATTCTAAGCTGTTACTCAGTAACAGCTTAGAATAGTTAGAAGTTACCAGTATTTTGGTGATTTTACAATTAAAGCAAAGAGTTTAATAATTGTATATTGGAAATATGCTAAATTATTTTTTATATTTTTTATTTCTCTATATTTCTCTTCTATATTCTTTATTTTCGAAAAGAATATAAGAAAATATTAAATAAATTAAAAACAAACAGAATTAGTTCAGATAAAAATGAGAAAAATAAAAAAAAGAATGTTTAAAAATTTAAATTTATAAATAAATTTAAAAGTATTTGAAATAATTTAATTTTAAATAATATAGTGTATATATATCAATTCAGAATGCCATTTACAACTTCATAAACGATGAATATTTATATTCATATATTTTTATTTGCATATATTTATTTTTAGTCACATATTTTTATATTAAAATCATAGCAAAGAGGATAGTGTCTTAAATTCATTTTCTTTATTGCAATATAACTTGGATACAGTCCTTAGAATTATATATATTATTATTTTTTTAATATTCTTCTTCAGCATCTTGAACCTACAAAATTCTTTGCTGCAAGACTTTCTCCACCTCTTTCTTTCATGACTTTTTCATTCTAATTCATAATTCCCATCTTATCCAGGTTACTGCAAACATTATCTTTCCTTCTTCTTTAAGACCTTTCCCTTGGATTTTATCACTGCTTTTCATGTGAAAAAATCTTTCCTCTCCAATTCTCTCAACATGACCCAATTATCTCAATTTGCATGCTCTGATTTCATCAATTAATAATAGGCTTTTAAATAGTTCTCTCTTGTACCTTCCCTCAATTCACCAATATAGTTTCCTTTTATGGGTCCAAAAATCTTTCTAAGGATATTATTTTCACATGTTTGAAGCTGGTTATGATTTTGTTCTGTGGTATTCTAGGTTTCAGATCCATACATAAGAGTGGGGCTGATAATAGTTTTATAAATTTTGATTTTTATTCTTCTGATAGTTTTGGAAGATGATAAGTATTTTACTGTGTAAAAGGCCTTATTAGCTGAATTCTGGTCTAGATTTCAGAGCTTATATTGTCTGTTGAGTTATTAATGAGCTTAGATGTTTTAAAGGAGCTGATACTTTCGTAAGATTGATTGTCTATTGTAAAATCATTTGTAGCATTATTAGGTGTTCTTAACTTTTAAATACTTTTTTTTAATCTTAGTTTATATGTAATTATACTTTTTAGATGTTTCTTTTAATTTGCTAAATGTATTTTTATTAGCTTCAGTATCCTTTTCAATTAGAATAATATCATCAGCATACCCCAAGAAGATTGCTTTATTTTCAATTCCTTTGTTTGTTTCTCTGATACATTTTTCTTAAACAAGATTAATAAGAGAGCATCCCCTTGTAAATGGATTGAATCTAATTCCATTAATAAGAATCATAGCTCTTTTCATTTGTACAAAGTTTAATTATATTTATGAATTTTTGTGGGATTCCAAATTCTTTAAGTATATTCCAAAGATGGAATATACTATGAATATATGCCTTTTTAAAATCAATAGTATTAATTGATTTTATTATATTCTTATTTTTTTCTAAAATTTATCTCAATGTAAAGATTTGTCAATTATAAATATATTGGCTCAAAATCGTATTTGATATTTTTCTAAGTCTTCTTTAGCATAAAATTTGATTCATTTTAGCTATAAATGTGACAAAATTTTATAGCACATAGAAAAGAAAGAAACACCTCTATTATTTTCATAAAAATTTGTTTTCTTTTTTATAAATTGAAATAATGAGTCCTTTCAGCCTACCAGTATTCTTCTTTTTCTAGATTAATTATAATAGTCTATGGATAATTGTTGCTAATTTTTTATTACCATACTTGATGAGTTCATCTACAGTTCCATTGGGATCTGGTGCTTTATTATTTTTGATTTGCTTAATACATTTTTTAATTTCTTCAAATGAAGATTTTTGGATTTTCCTGTTCACAAGTAAAAAGAATTGACCTTTTCAAAAACAAATGCAGTTTCATAATTAAGCAACCATTCAAAATAGTCTTTTCATTTATTTGCAATCAACACATCAGCTATAACATCTGCCCATTTTCATTCATGACTATTGTTGTTTGAATCTGTTGGATACATCTTAATTATTAACATTTGATGTGTGTGTATTTCTATCATTTTTTGTTGATAAATTCTTCTCTGCTATCTAATTATTTTGATTTCTTGCTGCTCTCTCTGTCTTTGAATAATTTTGAGTCTCGTAACCACTTTGTTCAGTTCTCTCGTCTTCTTCTCATTTCCAAGTTTCATTAAACCATTTATTTTGTTTAAGTTTGTCTTAAATACCTATTGTATTTTTTGCAGCTTAATAATACTATTTTTAATGAGAGTCCAAATGTTTTCAATACTATCAATTAAATTATATTTTACTCTCCTTAATTTTTCCATTAATTCAAATTCATATTTTTTTTATTTTGATTATTATTTAATTTATTAATGTTATATTTAATTTGTTTCTTTTTCTAAATAAAATAATTCTTATTTAGTTTAATATTTAGCAGAGCAATTAGAAAATGGTCAGTTGCATTCAGTTTCTCTATAAATTCTAATGATCTGGATATTGTTTCTGTGTTTTTTGAGATACTTATATAGTCAATTTGATTAAAAGTTTATCTGATCTTTCCAGATTTTATGTATATTTTTTTTTTATAAAAGTTATGTTACTTATAATTAGATTTTTCACTGATTCTAGATAAATTAACCATTTCTTATTGTTTGTTTCTTGATGTAAACTTTGATTTCCTATAATATCTTTATAAAAATCTTCTGTCCAATTTCTGCATTATTCTCCAAGCAGGATTCCATCCCATTTTGGAATGTTAAGATTTTTTTTAATATTTCATAGAAATCTTTAAATCATCTTTGCAACTTTAATTAGTGCATGAGCAGTTACAAAAATGATATTAAACTATTTGGAGTTTAATCTAACTTACTTATTGTAGAGTTGATTGTTTTAGTGAACTCCATAACTTTTTGTAAATGATAAAACCAGTACTTAGTTCAGTTTTTATAAAATGGTTGATAGTCAGTGGAATATAAAGGATTTCATCAAGGAATCATGACTCAAAAGTTTAGGGATCCCTGCCCTTAGAGTGCCCACATCTTTAATAAATTGAATATACAATGCATGCATGTTATATATCTATTACAGATAAATTTATTATAGGTTTTAAATTTAAATATATATATTGCAGATAATTTCTTTTTACAGAAACCAGAAGATCATCGTAAGAAATGGGACAGGGATGAATTTGAGAGACTTGCCCATGAAAGAATACTAGAAGAATATGAATTAGAAAAAAAAGCTAAAGATAAGCAGCCACCAATTCGTCGAGAATATCTTAAGCCTAGGGATTATAGAGTATGTAATTCTACTTAATCTAATTTATTGATGTAATTTGATATTTGTTTTATTATATGTTTTTTTAATCAAGTAAAAAAGGAGTTTATGTATATTTTATTGCATGTATTAATTTATAATTGTTTGATTTGAAACTATAAAATTGTGTACATGCATACATACACATCTAATTTAAAACATAATTATAATTTCCTTATAATATATAATGCTACTAGAAATGCTTGTAAAGCATTATCATATAATACTTGAAAATTTAGTTTTGAAAATGTATACTGAATTTTCAAATAATGCAAAGAAAACAAAGATTGATTCAAAACAAAATGAATTCAAAACAATTGAAAGATTGTTTTGAATTCATTTCTTAGAAATGGAATATGAGAATATTCGTAGACATATAATAATAAGATGATTATCACTGCAGAAAGCTCTTAATAAATTTTCCAGTTCTTGACCAGCAATAAAAATTTATTTTGCACAACAGGAAGAAAGAAAGAAAGACAAAACTATTTGGGCATTTGTTAAGGACTGTGAACATGGAATACAAGATATTGAAATTCATTTGTCTTTGGCTGAATTTTATATATGTATATTATACATCATTTTATGGATATTGTGAATCAATATTTTACAACTAGAAAATGAATCTTTTATTTATATGAAATAATGTATTCTCTAAAAAATAAACTGGAAAATAGAAGATCAATTTTTCAATAATAAAGTAAATGAAAGTTTAAATATCTTAAGTGTATATGAATAGAAAAATCTATTATTGAAGCATTTGACATTTATAGCAAAGCAATTAATTTAATTAACTGAAAAAGTGGTATCATTTTGAAAACAGTCTCTTTTTATATTTTTCAGTAATTAATCTGAGAAATGGAAATTTCAAATTCCAAGACTTAGGATACTACAAAACATGCCAATTTGGTCTTAAATTTAAATAAATTATATGATAATATATGCTTGATTAAAATGTTTATCATGAAGAAAAATCATTAAATTTATTAATGGTTAAAAATATTTTCTAATGAAAGTATATTTACCCAAGTAGCAAAGCTTGTAGCAAAAATTTTTCAATTGCAGTAAAGCTTAAGTGGAATGAATCTTTTTTCAGTTATAGGTAATGCATAGACTGATGATTGCAACAGGGATGCCTAGGGAACTGGTGAAGATAGAATTATGCATTAAGTTGAATTTTTGCATAGATTGCCAAAAATTTTATAAATTTATAAAAAAACCAGAAAACATGGAGCTTGTTAGAAATGCAATATCAAATCACAAATATTTATGGAAGGGAAACAAGAAAAGTGCTAATTTATATATACTGTATATATTTTCTGATCATTATATTACTATTTGTGTGTGTTTGTTAAATATCAGATTTTTGTTTTATTTCTTGATTATTTAATCATTTTTTTTATCTTTATTTTTGGATTTTTTTTGCTTTGAAAATTATAATAAAATGATACATGCTATTTATCTTGTTTTTCCCGCCTTTCTCTTTCTTGCTTTGGGTCAGAATGATCATGTAGATAACAATCTTATCTATACACAAATCATAATATCCAAATATCGATGAGTTTCAGGTATTTTGAAATTGATCATGTACAAAAAAAAATAATCATTCATGTATACTTAAAATTATGCAAATAGACTTTCACAAATGAAGTAATTAAGTATATTTAAAGAAATAGAATTGTTGAAACAGTCTTAATATATAACTAATTCTTCATTTAAGAGTTCTTGCTTAATGGATTCTTGGTTTTATGAAGTTTTTTCAAATATCAACTATTAAAAAAAGTGAAAATATCAACCTTAATTGCAATAAATAAATGCTAAACATTCATAAAAAGATTTTTCAAATCACATTTGTGGCTATATAATATAGTATGATTGATTTGTTGTAAAACTGTCATCTGCTATCAAAATCAAAATGACAGCTGAAAAGCAAGTGGTAGTAGTATGCCTTCTGATTTTACTGGCGTATTATGTAAATAATTTCCATTCCCAGTTTCTGTCTAAGGCAGTATTCATTTGTATAAAAATTCATCTACTTATATATTAATAATAATGAAGAAAAAATTCTTTAGCATTTATATGAACAAATAATTTGTTATAATGTGCTTGATTTTAAAGGTATATATTCATTTCTTTAGATAGCTAAATTACTAGTATATAATCAGCACAATTTAGCAAAGTAAAAACCAATTTATTTCGGTAAAGCACTTTCGGACACTATACATCGTCCCTCGTCAGTACCGCTCA
>WUQG02042414.1:0-29488 GCA_011317285.2 Androctonus mauritanicus | reverse complement strand
TATAGCCGAGTCTAACAGAACGATGGCTAATCCTCAGCTGTTACTATAGTTCCTACGCGAACCCGTCGTTTGAAAATTTTCAGCCAATCAGTATCTCTGGCTCTATCGATGACTTTATTAAAATGGCAGAAGTTCGAAATGAAGAATGTTTTAAGTGTAACTTAAAACATTTAATATATTCTTTAAATTATATTTCACACATAGATTTCACTCAATAATAACAAACAAATATGGAGGATTCTACAAATTATGAAAATTTAGCGCATACGTAAAGAAAACGCGGCGTAGATTCTAAAGAAAACGCGGCGTAGATTCTAAACCTGGCTAGTGGCTGGTCTAGAAATATACTTTAGTAACCGGTTTTCTAGTCCTCATCTGACAAGTGAGCTGCATCTGTTAGGATGCTTCGTTTATGCAATACAAATTTTATAAAACTGTTGTTCCGATCGCGGCCGAAATCTAGAACACGTTTAAATAATTGGCCAAAGAGTTCCCTCTTTTTCGCGGCATTACGAAATTTATAAAATTGTATCATGTACGAAAACTTTATATCAAAACAACACGTGAAATGACACAGTCTCAAACGAAGAGCATCAAGAATTACATGAATTAACCTCAAATACAGTCTTCTACATAATAAAAACTTACATTAGTGAAAATGATGAAATAACCAGATTGAAAAATGCTGATAGATTAAATAACAAATCACTAACCGCATAAATAAATCGAAAACTCTATTAATGTAAGTCAAATTGTTGCGTTCTATAGCAATGAAGGTTTCGTTTCTTCATACGTGGTAATGATACTGACAATCTTAAGAGGCATTAGGAAATACGTTGGTTATTTCATAAAATCGATTCAGCCTATCTTGTCTTATAACTGAACATACACGCACAAGTCATCATTCAACATACACGCATATGTACTATATATACGGTGTATAGAATAAATATATCTAATAGCCATGGATACTAATAACACGTAGTCATTAGACTTAATCAAAGTTTAACTTAAGTTATATTACGACTAAATAAGGTAATATAAATTACAATCAATAGAAAATTAGAGGAAGATTTAAAAAAAACTTTAAAAAGTTTTAATACGAAATCTGAAATTCAATAATTTAACGAAATACTACACAGCACAGTACTCGATATGTGCCATTAACGTAATAACTGAATAGTCTCATTGTGGTCACGGGCAATAATCACGTGTGTCATTATGAGCCAATGAGACTGCTCAGTTACCAAAGAACGTACATAGTAATCCAATGATATCAGCCAGCTAATATGCACGTGGTCATTGTAACCAATGAGGTTGCTCAAATAGCGTTGATCTTCCATCTTTGATTTTTATTAAGTAATTTATGCTGATTACAATATATAAAATCAATTTCTAATAATAATTCTAATATTCCCACGCGGTCAGTCCATGCTATCATTGTGGGCCATTAAATAAAATATTACTGAGCGATCAGGATTCAATCCTGGGTTCTATTTTTTGTTAGATAAAGAATGCGACCGAACTTGTTGATCATTATCTTTACAGTCCGATTAACTCCTTTAAGGAGTTAATCGGACTGTACATATTCCAATGATGATGATCATTATGTTTACAGTCCGATTAACTCCTTAAAGGAGTTAATCGGACTGTAAACATAATGATCAACAAGTTTGGCCTGTGCCAGGATCATCATCATCATTGGAATATGTACCATTATCTGAATTCTGCCTGCCGTTCAGATCATGGACATATTCCAATGAGGATCAAAGGTTGCCTGTGCCAGGATCATCATCATCATTGGAATATGTACCATGATCTGAACTCGGCCTGCCGTTTAATAATCAAAAGATTGAGAAGTTGCGGCATCTATTGACAAAAACATCTTTATACGGGTTGTTAGTACTCTTACTGACCAATGAGTGGAAAGTGGCATTCATCTGTTGACAAAAAAAAAAAACACTATTAAATAAAAAATTTCTACTAAATTAACAAAATATTTCTATTAAAATTATTGTATATAATTAAAAATCTGCACGTCCTAGCGACATTTTTATTCTAAATGCTATACAGTATTTCAATGTTTTGATGCTTTTTTCACACAAAAATGACGGTCACTCAAATTATTTTTTCGTTTTCGTTTCTAAAAATCATACAATATTTATCTAATGAAAACTAAATTATAATGATTTAACAAGATCTAATAAAATTCAAATTTTTTTTGCTCCATCATTCCGATATTAAATGATGATAATTTATTCAAATCCTGATTAATCGGCGAGATTGGAAAGTGGTTTTAAAAAATATGGTGTAATAAGATCAAGCGAATCGACGTATGGTTCTTCATTGTTTATTACCGTCATTTTTCATTGAGTACAGTATAAATTTGTGGGGCGAAACAAACCCGTGCGGAGGCTAACCTCGCCTGTGGAAGGATCAGCCGGATTGTGGAGGACAAGGATCAACGAGTTAGGCCGATTTTATAAATATATTTTCCAAAGGATGTGACCTGAGAATCGAACTTGGGTCTTCCGGGATGGAAAGCTAACCTTTTCCACATGGCCAATCCTTTCAACATTAGACAAGTGATAAAATATTGGCTTCCAGTTGGTTTTAGCTTATCAGTTTTTCATTTATTTGTTATTTTATACCGCTTTCCAAGCGGAGATTACTATCGGCCGGATGATCACGGTAGGAGCGTGAGTTGCTTTTATCCTGGAAGTCTGGATTCAATTCCCGGGTTTTACCTCCAATTTTTCCGGGAGAGGTCCGGACACGGCTCGTTAAACCTATCATCCACTTGATAGTTGACCCCAGCAAGGATGTGGGAAGCTCGTGTTGGGCATGGAAATGCCTTGTCCCTTAGTACTCACTGAATGGAAAGTAGTGTAAAATCATATAGAAAAACTGTTTAAACCAGCTGAAAAGCGGTGTAAAATCACACAGAAAAAAGCTTTCCACTTCTGCAAAGGATCAGACGAATCGTACATGATACGAATTGAAGAGTCAGGGCCAGATCTCTGAATAAATTTTTGGATAGGAATAAAATCCTGGCCTCTGAGTGGAAAGCCAAACCATTTTCACGTGGCCAATCTTATGGGAATCTTTATCAACAGATGACACTACTCTTCACTCTACTGATTATTAAGTGGAGACACGAAAACAGCCCCTGCCACAGACTATCCACCACTGAGACGGGGTCCTTTTTTAAGACGTCATTTTCCATTCTGAAGAGTATTAAGCAGCGGGGTGAATTTAAATCCTGCCACTAGCTGCCTATTCCTGCAGAAGAATCATCCAGATTTTGAAGGATGTGGATCGATCATTAGCAGATAGGTCAATTGGATTGTAGAGGACGAGATCGATGGTTGGGAGAGTATCCTTCATTCAAAGTTTTGCTATGTGGGACCCAGAGTGGCTAACAAGTAAGTGAAAATGTTTCGGCTTTCCACCTATAAAACTGGTTTGGATTCCAGTACATTGCATAATTTATACAGAGGATCTGGATTTGGCCTTTACAATCCGGGATGACCTCTCTATGAATGTTAATGATCAGTAGCAGGATCTAAATTCGCCTGCGGCTTAGTAATCATTGTTTGGGAAGTAGCGCCATCTATTGACAAAAAAAGATCCTATGTTCGGAAATAGGCAATCTGTTTGACTATAAATATTTATTAGAATAAATCTGCATTTATAGAAGATTCTTTACGAAACTAACCATTGCTTTTCATCATTTTTCCATGTTTCCTGAATGTGTCATATACCCAAATTTTGGTAAACACTACAATAATGTAATATTGAAATTCTGATTGTGCTGCCCTCTTTTGACTTAAAACATAAATAAAACAATTTAATTGAAATATTCGTTTATAGTAAAATAATCTTATTGATAATAAATAGTGATATATTTATATAAAATTTATAAATCTAAGAATTATTTTCTGAGATATTTGCGTAATAAATGCAAAATATGAAATGCCCAGTTCACATTCGTTTCTGAAATACCTAATTTGCACTGTTAAAAATTATATGAATTTTTACATTCCTCTCTTCCAGTTTACAAAATCATCATATGCATATTTTTTTTACTAATTTTTCTTTTCTTTATGCAGTTTGATTCATTATAAGCTTAAATTAGAATTTTTTTTTTTTTTTTTTTTTTTATCTTTCATACGCCTGACTGACGCTGATACGAAAGAAAAACAATATTTGGCGGAAATTTAAAATTATAATTCTCTTCTTTATAGAACGTTTACATTTATAGCATAACGGAATTCAACTTTAGGAAAAAAAACTTATAAATTTATGTGAACTATAATATCGGTCGACTTCATAAAACATTACGTTCTTCAATTGCTCTAATTTTATAAAATAGAAACTAAAATAATATAAATATTAAATCAGAATTAAAGACGAAGAAATTTTAAAACAAGATTAGATTTAATATATTTTATGATTTAACTTTTATACTGATTATAAATTCTATTAAATTAATGTATATATTTAAAAATCCGCAATTCTTAGCGACATTTTGTTTCAAAGTTTTTTCAAAAAAAAAAAAAAAAAAGACAGTCATTCAAATGATCTTTTCGTTTCCTTCCTTTCTAAAATTATACAGCATTCCTAATCTAATTAAAACTAATTTATAATGATTTAGCAAGATATCCTAAAAAAATCTTATTTTATTTTTTGTTCCAACAGGTTCATATTAAATGGTGTTCATTTAATTCAGTTTTGATTAATATTAGCTCATTTAGAAAGAAATATGATTCTTGAGAATTATCATTTTCTGATATCTTAGTTCTTGGAAATCTAAGAACCATTCATAGGTTAACAGAAATAATAATAATAAGCAGATAAGTTTGTGTGAAAATTAAAATTTCAAATTTCAAATTAATAATATTTTATTAAGTAAAATGTATGTGCAGTTGTGAATTTTTATAATTCTATATTTGTAAATTTGTTAAATAAAAGTATAAACCTGTTATACGTATCCCGATATCATTTCAGATAGTTTTTCTTCTTGACATTAAAATCTTGTATTCGATCACCGAAAGTCCAACTTTTTACAAAAATATTTATAGAATTTTTAAACTTTTTTCTTTTTTTTCGCATATATTTAAAATTATAATCTTTTATTTAAAATCAATATTCCAATAATCACAAAAAAAAACCAATAATTTATTTTGGGAAGCGAAAAGTACAAACAGGATGTTCTACTCATTTTGTACAGAATTATAATCATCATATTTGCATAATTGTTTCCAAAATTAGAAATAAAACTAATATTATACACAAGGGATATGTGTATAGTCCACATTAGAGGACATTAATATGAATTTTTATAAAGAGATGGCAATAGAGAATTATAAATCTACGTGATTTTTCGATCTAAGACGTGAGGAACTATGTTGTTTTTCTTTTCTTTCTTCATATCTTTTCTTCAAGCTGGAACAAATTATTTTGTACCATTAACAGCTCTTCGGATATTAAAATGTGGAAGTTTTTTCTTTTTTTAAAAATTATGAAGAGTAAATAAATTTCTATCAATATTTGTTCTTCTTGTTAAAAGAAGAATACTGTCTTTGGTGTTTTTTTTATTCCTTTACAAATCACAAAAAATTCGGATTAAAACAAAATATATTTATAGCTATTACTAAATTCAGAATATAAATAGTAACAGCTGACGAGAATATGACTGATTTTTATTAAAATTTCTTTTATTTATTTATCGATATAACAGGCTAAGAGATTTCACTATACTGTACAATTAAATTTATCTAGACATTTTTTTTTTAATATAGAAATTTCTAATTTATATACTGTCTTTACAAAAGCCCAATTTTTTTTTTTTTAAGAAAGTAATATTACGAATTATCAGGTAACTATTTTCCATTCAAAAACTATTTTTCGACTCCTTAATTTATAAATTAAGCTGCAATATTTTGATTAAATTTAGCAATATTTTGCTGAAGAACGCGTGAATTATTTTACTTAGTAATGAAAAGAATTCGAGTTTTATATATATATTTACTTATATATTATAATAATATGTACTGTTTTAAGTTAATAATATTCAATTTATGATATAACAGAATTTTTTTTTTCGATGTTTTCCCTGAATTTTAATATTATAGGCCTATATAATAAATGGTAACAGTTGCAATAATCTCTTAGCCTATACAGAATGCTATTATAAAACATATTTGAAACATTTTTTTTTCTCGTTTTTGTTCTGTTTCGTTATGAATAATTTAGGAGAGTAACTGCCACTATAAATCTTCATATCAGAATGGTAAAGCATAAAATAATACAGAATAAATATTTTTATACAATTGTTTGTCATTGTGGCTGCTTTCTTTCTTCTTCTTTTCTGTACACTTTTATGTACAACTGGATACTAAAAGACACTTCCAGAATATGTTACATTGCGTGCTCTCCTATAGTCAGTATACCACGTGAACACTACGTATGGCATTTGAACACGGCGTCCAGTCTTTTGTTCTGACGACAAGTGAATGTTACTTGTCATATATAAAAATTCATTCAGGTAACAGGTTTATAGCCACATTCGGCACAATGACGAGAAGCCAACATTTTACAAGAAAAATGGTGCAAAGCGTCGTGGGCTTCTGAAAGACAAAAAGAAAATTATGATTTTCTTCAACTGTTTTTTTTTTTTTTTGTTTTTTAACAGAAAAATAGGTAAGAATTTGGTTTTATTTAGATTAAACATAATTCTATTATAAATATACTTAGAAATCTAATTGCTGAGTTTAAAAATATTATATAAATATATATAAACCACAGTTATGGCTTGGTAACATTAAACGTCTTAATAATTCATACTGAAACCTTTTAATTTTTGCTGGACAGCAAATCTGGCCTTTCTTTCTTGATCCAGTTCGTGACAAAGAGCATCTGAAACGAAATTAAAATATCACTAATTGAAAATAAAATTAATTATTAATTATTATTAATTTTTATTAAGTATTTCTCAAATGCAAGTAAATGAATAAGTAATTTTTTTTATAATTAATATCGTAGATCAAAATAAAGTAATTCATTTACGAAGATTGTTACTTAAATATTTTATGAAAATAATAATTTTTCAAATAAACAAACTTTTAAAAATTAAAAATACTCATATTGTTAAGTATTCTAACAATTTATATTTTTAATTTTATTATTATTATCATTATTTTCTACTAAGGAATCCGATCTTCCATTAATTAATTGATTTAATAATGTAAATATTATTTTGAATTTATTGCACGGAACGTAATAAACTAAAATTTAAGAAATTTTTGAATATATAGGATGGATAAATATTGACACGAAATATATATTAATGTAACGAAATATTTAATTTAGCGAAAAATTCGTAAAGATTAGAGTTACTTATATTAGATTTTTATCCTATATTTGTTCCGACTTTTTTCTTGCTACAAAAGTTAAGCAATAATTCTATACACGAGAATATGCGAAGAATTTTCTACATCATAGAAATATTATAGAAAACTATTATAAAATTTGTTAGCCATATATAATAAAATAACTTCGTCAAGTGGAAAATCTTTCCTTAAGTTCTTTTGACAAAGGATACAAAGTTTTCAAGAATAAAGTTTTTTTATTTTTTATTTTTAATTTTAAATTCTAAAAAGAATATAATAATTCCGAAATTAATTCTTTGATCATTTATTTTTTCTATTATATTTTGTATATTATATAGTGAATATATTATTTTGTATATTTTCTTATTCTATTATATAAATATTCTTTTATATTATTTTGAATATAAAAGAAATTAATATAATAGAATATTATATAATAATGATATTCAGTATAATAACATTTCATTATATTTCATTTGAACTAATCTCTTCTTTAGCTTCGAAATTATTAAAAATTGAGAAAAATCATTTTACCATAAAGATTTTCTTTACGTAATTTTTTTACAGATTTTAAAAAAATTTTATTAGTCTATTAAGATTTATGATCTGTTCAATCTTTAAAGCAAAAGAAGCATTCGTGTGAATATATTTCATAATTTTTTTTTTTTTTCACCAAAACATTTAATTTATGAACTATTTATTTTGGCTAAACAATCGAAACTCATTATTTTTGCTTTGATATTGAAAATTCAGTATCTAATTTTGCTAATCTTGTTTTTTTTTTCTTCTTCTTCATCACATTCAACTTCATAAAGAACATATAATATGTTCCGCACACTACATAACCATAATGCAATTAAAAATGATGAAAAACTCTTAAGACAACTAACCAATGAATTATCTATCATCCGAGTAGTCAAGTAAAAGTCTCAGATGGTTGAGATTTGTTTCTCCAAACTTCCTTCCCACCTGCTGACCCAATACAATAATAGTCTGGATGACCAACGAGATAAGTGATCCTAGAGTTCAGCAGCGGCATGATTGGCAGTTTCGGGATATTTATTGAGGACAATGAAAAAAAAGAACGAATTCATCTATGATACCATAGATTTGTCATTAGATAAATAGCCTATATTTTCGACAGTGGGATAGATGGCATGACTCGATCTTTTCCAGATAAGTTACAAGGTTCGATTAGGCAGCCTCTTCTCTGATGGATATATAATCTGTTCAATGGATAGTTATCCATTTGAACGGAAGATGATGTGAACAGTGAATATAACCTCTATCGCTTTAGTCCCGAGTTATAATTTATTGTGTGTATGCAATGAAGCAAAGAAAATAATCTTATCTGATTACTGATTTTGGCAAAAATTCAAATTAAATTAAGTACTTTTCAGATAATGCTGTTAGCGCTAATGATTCGTTGCTTGTTTTCATACGTCTAAGACATAATTTTCGTAAGAGACTAAATTAAATTTAAATTTTATATGTATTATAAGTTAATAGTTATCCAAAAAGATGCTATCGAACGCGATTTTTAAGTTGGTTAATAGTATCGTAAAAATCATTTCAGTTAATCTTCGCGATATTTTCAATAGCAGTTCTATACATTCAATAATTATTTGTTCTATACTGTGCAAAACAATAAACTTAAATAAAGAAATATTTCTCTTAATTAAATTTATTGTTAATTAAATTAACAATAAATTTAATTAAAAGAAATATTTTAGTGAAACATGCAAACTACAGTTATACTGCTGTGCAGAGATTATGAAAATACAGTATCCATACTGCTAAGATATTTGTGATTGTTTCTATTAAGTACAGGTAGCAAAATGCTACTATCATACAGATCATTTAAATTTTTCTACACTCAAATTTGGTCCCACTCAACGCCTATATAAAGATCGAGTAATGGTCCTCGCTTGACTAATACAGCATTCTTCTGAGCCGATCTCATATATCAAATTATTACATTAATTTCGAATATAATACTGCTATTTGGAAATAAATATTTTAAAATATTTTTGAATCTCTAGGTATCATAAATATAAAAATGATAAAATCAAATACAAGTTAAACGGTCATTTTACATCAAAATTCCAAACAAAAATTAAAGTTTTAATTTAACTTTGATGCTACTTTTAAATTACATTTAAATTTTAATCTATCAGTAAAATTGATTTTAATAATTAGATAAAAATTTACACCAAATTTCGATTAAAAAATGTACTTTAAAATCATCGTTGAGACAAAATGCATTCTGTATCTTGTATAAAATAAATATATAGCTTAACAATAAAAAGCTATTATAATCAAATTATTTAACAGAAAGATAAATACCAGACTTGAACTTCGTTTAAATTAAATTCAAAATATAAAATTCACTAATTTTATAATTATTTTTAATATGGTCCTCGAATAATTAGAAAAACTGTAGGGAGAAGGTTCTTCTTAAAGATGCTCATACTTTCGAAGGAAGTTTTGAAATGAAACTTTTTGAACAAGTAGCGAGAATTATTCTTGTTTGCTAAGCTTATCCATTCACATTACGAAAGTTATGGCTATCATATTATAATAAATCACCTAACAAAGTTAGAATTTTTATTTTTGACAATATAATATTGATATGAAGCTTTTAGTAAGCGTATTTTACATTAAAATCAATCTTATTAGGTAGAAATGAAGTATGGCTTCTTCTTATTTCCAGTACTGGTTAATGAGACAGTACTATACTAAAATGTAATTCGTAAATGGTAACATTTGATTTATGCCTAAGTATATCAATTAAACTTAGTTACATTGATAATATCTTAAGCACAGAAATGGTGATGAATGAAGTACCTCTAAATATATATATAAACACACATATATATAAACAGCATACATAGATTGTATAAAAATCAAGATTAAGACAAATCCATTAACTTTTAAATTATAAAAAAAATAAATTAATTACGATATATTTTGTTACATTATAATATATATTTATTTATTATTTTATAAAATAAACACAAGTTTTGTTTTCTAATGTTGACGAGTTTTATTTCATATAAATCCATTTATAAAATCGGTTTTGATATTTGCTATATACACTTTCTAAAATTGAAGTTGGGAAAAAACAGGAGAACTGAAATTTGACAAGAAAGAATATGTATTAGTAGATTAGATTAGATTAGATAGATCTATTTGCATTATCTTGTGTTCCAATAATTTATATTCCTCAAAGATTTGGTGGCCGAAGAAATAAATATTATGAAATTTTGAAACAGAATTCATAGATAACAAACAAATTTAAAGAAAGAAAAACAGATAGTTCATAGATATTCTATCATTAATACCTCTTCCCTCAACATGTTGATAGTATACAGCATTATTTTGAGAAGGAATATCGCTATTGCTCGTATAGAATAACTTTATATTTCTATCAAATATTCACGTAATCACGAAGTGAAATAATAATTTTAATTTTGATTTAGAAAATTTAACTTTCAAAAGGATTTACTTTTCTTAAACTATTTTTTAAAATTACTGTAGTTAAAATTGTGATCAAAATCAATCTTTATAATTTATCATTTTTGCTTTTATGTTATTTGCTTAATGGAAAAGAAGAAACATTAATTGCGATTTTAATGTTTTTCTTGCCACTTTAATATTTTTTCTGTATTTTTATTAGGTTAAGATGAGAATGAATTTGAATGAATCATTCAAATTCATTCGCATCTTAACCTAGTAATGTGAATTTGAATGATTCATTCACACGGTGCGGTTTATTCCATTAGATAAAAACAGGCACGGTGCTTAGGGCATAAGAAAATATTTGAGATCCCAAAAAGAAAAAAAAAAAGAAATTTTACTGTCTCGAAAACAGGAAAAGTAAACTGTAGAAAAACAAACTCGAATTTAAAAGTACCTAGGTTAAAAATATTTTAAAACGGCATTTATATCTTAAAGGATTTTTTTCCACAAATTTTTTCAATAGTTTTAGCTCTATATTGAAGTATGGAGAAGAGATAATCTCTATTTTTGATAAAAACCTTAATTAATATGATTCAAAAGTATTAACGACAATTAATAATATAAATTAATCTGTAGTCGATTTAGATTTTAATCATAATCTATACTGGCAATGTCTACATTACGATTTTTTTTTAACTGTAACCGATATTAATATAAATTTTTCATGAAATCCCCAAAAATAAGCCGAAAGTGTGATAAATAATTATGCATTTTTTTTATTAAGAAATAAAAATAAAAAACTGGTATTAATTTAAACAAGTTTAAAATTCTATAAACGATGCAACATTGAGAGCAAAACGTTATAATTAAAGTTTACAGATACACATTTTACATAATTAGTGCAAAATACAACTATTTATAATTGTATTACGATATTTGCAAATCAAATGATAAAACGAATGGTAGTTTTTGAACTTTTAATGCATTCAAAATTAAATTAACCAACATTTATTCGCATCGTGATCACTTCTATGAAAAGAAAGAAAAAAATAATAATTTAGACTGTATCTGTAGTTCTGTCACGTAAGAGATAAAGAGAGAGAAAAAAATGTTATCCTACAATTCCATTGATTTCTATTGATTAACTAAACTTCAAATGTGATTTACTCAAATAGTAATTGTATCGGTTGATTGGTTTTTCTATAGAAAATCCAAATACGAATTTGATTTGTGGATGTAAAAAAAAAAAAATGTTTTAATTCAAAAAAAAGTTTTTAAAATTTTTATATACGTTCCACGTTCGAACTGTGCACAACAAAACAGTTAGGAAAAATGGCCAAACTAAACTGATCGATACATCGATGAAGCTAGCTGATAGTATAAAATATTTTTCCATAATTTTATTCACATTCATGTTGAGACTACAGTCAGGGATTAATTTACGCATAAGTTAGTACTTTATATTACAAGAATGCTCATGCTTCACTAAAAAAACCTTGAATGCATTTCAGGAGACCAAAATGCATATAAATCCGGCTCTGATTACAGTATGTGTATATATATATATATATATGCGTGATATTGAAACTTAATAATGTGTCTTCCGCAATTGTATGATATTTTGGACTGTCGTAATTAAAAATATTTGAGAAAGCATAAAATATAAAGTTCACTAGATCAAAATTTGAAGCATTATGTGATCAAATGAACTTGAACGTTATTTATATATTGTAACGAATATTATAAAACCAACTTTCACATAACAATATAGAAAATCTATCTCGATCCAGGAATAAATGCAAAAATAATATAAATTTATGAGAAAAATTGTTGGATTTTTATACATAACAAAGTTTTATAAAATATCAGAACATTCTCTGATTCATTTATTATCGAATATTTTCATAGAAGTGTACAGCATGATTATGAGAAAGCAAGAGAAATAAATAACATAACTTGGCAAAAAAACATGGAAAAAATAACTTAGTATGTGAAACAAAAGAAATAACATATTCAGAAGAAAAAAATCCGAAAATAATAATAAAAAAAAAATTGTAACAATTATTATTTTTCGGTTTTTTTTTTTTTTTTAAAAGTAATGCTTACGAATAAAATTTCACCGATAAAAATACAAGAGTAGATGCGACAAAATATTAACTCGGAAAATAAAAATTATAATGAATAAATGACAAACATTTATCCGAAATGTAGTATCTTTACATTACTAATACATCATTAAACTCTTATAGAGCAACCGAAAATCGCTGATTAAGTTACAGATAAATAATGAATGCAAATAAAAATAATATCCAAATATAAAAACAAATATGAAAAATGAATACATACCGAAGTAAAAATAAAATAAAATAGTAGACTATTAAATGGATAGAAAAGCGTTATTGTAAATAATTTATATTGAGAGCCCTTCGCATCGTACAGTTTATCTAATTACAAATATTTTTTTTTTCCTTTTTTCTTTTTCTACAGAGGAATAATTTTGAATGCACAACATAAAAAACACGAATCAAAAAATTTTTAAAAATTAAATTTTCCGTAAATACGATTGAATCATCCAAATAATAAAAAAAAACTAACTTTAAATTTGATTATAAATATATAAAAATTTCCAGATTCATTTAATAAATGCGGAACTTAAAATAATATTTAGTCTAGGCATTCTTATATATATAATAAGAACGGTTTTTAATATAAATTATGTTTGTTGGACACATTTATTATAAAGAAAATTGTTGATAGCGTTAATTAGATCTTAAAAGATTATTTATCGCATCGCATAATCACTTTTAATTGATGACATCAGATGGCGCTAAATATATTCTTACTGACGGTATATCTGGCAGTCGTGACGTGATATTTTTCAATCGGTTGTTTCAGTTAATTTAATATTTTCTTGTCATAATAATTACATTTGATTCAGTTGAACGAAATAGTTCGGATATTCTTTTAGTTTCTCTTTTTTTTATTACTTCTATTTTGTCTCTGACAAGATTTATTGTGCATATTATCTCAACCAGATGTCCATTAAAATCTTATAAGTTCGGAAATGATATAGTTCCTTTATTACAAATTAATGAAGTACGGAAATTATGTTAAGGTTGGTGAATGTTTCTAGATAAATTCCGTTTTTTTTTTACTGTTTGTATTTTAGTAATTCTTCATTATCGACTGCGCACCTAGGAAAAGTACTAAGCAGAATGATTTAAAAATTCGTCACCATGAAGTTATTTCTCTCAAAAGGAAAAATAAAAAAATAATAAATAGTTTTAAATTATAAATTTAACGCATATTTTTAAAAAATCTCATACCTTATGTTTTATTTTATATCAAAATAAGCACACAATTATTTAATCAAGTTATTCTCAAAAGGTAGAATTCGAGTCGCATGTTATAAATATTTTTATGCAATTTAATCATATTCTAATTAATATACAATACATATATTAAATATTAATGATAAATTCTTTAAAATTCCTTCGATAAAAAATATCTGAGGAAAGATAAGTAGGGATGATGAGATGATCCGATAAAATGTAACTCATGAGACCGGTTGTATAAACGAAGACTAATTTAAACCGGGACTAAGCAAGAAACTTGCTTCAGCCTGCGCCGAGTCTTGTTTAAAGTAAGATTAAGTATTAGTCTAAGGCTTAGAATCTAAGCCTTAGACCGATACTTAATCTTAGTTTCAACAAGACAAATTTAGACTCGGCTCAAGCTAAAGCAAGTTTCTTGCTTAGTCCCGGTTTAAATTAGTCTTCGTTTATATAACCGGCCCATAAAGTTTGTGGTATAATTAAAACAAGAAGTGTCAGTAAGTTTATGAATTAATTTAGATAAAAACGCTGATGATAACGAAACTCGAAAGATGGCACGTTATTTAGAATCAAAGTTTTAATTTATAATAATATTAATAAATATATAACAAATATATGAAACAATCTTATGGTGGAGTTTTGAACAGATTATAAAGTCTAAGAATAGCTTAATAAATCTATATAGAACGCTAAGTTTGTATATAGGATGTTTCAATAAATTTATCTGATTTTTTTATCTTGCTTAATAATGTTTTATGAGTTCTACTAATAATGATTTATAACATTTTTGAGCTTAATATTTTTATATATTTTTACATTTGAAAAAAAAAAATAATTTTATAAGTTTAAAATTTGGTTAAGAAAATATTTCTTGTTGTATATAATTGTTATCCGCTGTCATTTTAGTTTAAATTCATTATAAATATGTTTTTGTGTATATTTTTGACGAATGAATGAAAGGTTCCGTTATGAATTTGACGAATGAAAATGAAAGGTTCCGTAAAGGTAGCTTATCTGCAAAGATCTAACCATTTGAGGAGAAGTGCTTTAACGAGGAATTATACTGTATATTTTCCAAAAAATATAAAAGCAGAATAAACACACATTATATATATTTTCCTCATACTTGAGAATTGTTATAAAATATATATTAATAACATAACTTGTTATCTTTATATATTGATTTAATTTGCTAAAATTTTGATGTCATAATATTTGGCCTAATTTTATTGATAAATAAATAACATTCAATCAAGATTTAACTGTTTTATAATAATCTTACACCAAGATAAAGCAATTCGAAATGTTTATTTATTGCCAATCAAATAGGCATATACTGAATTCGAATAATCATGTTTAATACTATCCAAATTAATAACTATACTATATTATAACTGAATTAACAACAGAACGAACAGAATTATAAATTTATTCTTTTTTCAGAAGAAATAAAACCAAATATAATATTCAATTTTACTGAAAGACAACATTTTTTCTCAATTTTAATAATTTAAGTTAAAGATGTTCAAATTAATTAATAAGGATAAAACGTCTAAAACTACGAATAAAATCACTGATGAAATTAAGAATCTAATGTGAATTATTCTGTTGTTTTTAATTTCTAATAATTTCTAGTTTTAATAACAAGTTTAAGATTATTATTAATATTTTCAAAAACTATATATATACTCTTATATTATCGTGAAAGAAATAAATAATAACATCAATGTGCTTTGAGATGGATGGTTATCTCATAAAACTATCCATCTTTGCTTCAAGGTAGATTTTTCCTATCTTGAAATATAAGACATTGATGACAAAAATCTAAAAAAATATTTTAAGTTCCTAAAATTTGGATTCAGGATTCTATTGCCAAACTATTCTAAAACAATTATATTTATTCCAGTAAATCAATGAATTAATACAGTTTGTAAACAGTAACGCGTTATAGAGAAAAATTGTTTTTCTATATTTACAAAAATGTTGCAAGTATCTCCCTCAAAAAAGTCCACAAATTAAAGATAGTTAATGTAAAAAAAAAGAATAAAATTGTTTCTATGTAAAATATCAATCGAGACATAAAAAAAATTATTATTTAATTTTTCACTCGCAACTGTGAAACGTTGCGATAGAAAAAACGTTGTATGGGAAAATAATTAATAATTTTAATAAGTTATATACAGTATATATATATTTTTAATGGATTGTTGTTTCATGTTATAAATAAATTTTCATATTCTAACTCATGTAAAAATCTATCTTATAGAAGATTAAATTCTAGGAAGAATAGACTGTCATCAGATATCTTCTATTAGATAAGGATATATAAAATATTAGGTCTGCTTTAAATTTATGAACGATTTTCTTATTCCATCCTAGATGTAGAAAAACTACACAATGAGGCTTCGATTTCCATCGCAACAATGATTTAATATTATCCAAAACACGGTTGTAATGATTAATTCCTGAAAGTTAATAAATAAATTTAAGATATAACAATCTATATATTGGCTTTTATTTATAGGATTATATTCAAAAACAATTCGAGGCTAAACAGTTTTAATAAAAACAGTTATAGTGCTATAACTCTTTGTTTTAGAAGATTATAAGCTACAATCTTGAAAAGAGATGCGGCCTAGAGTAGTTTTTATCACATAATTCCATATGACTACAGGCATGCATTTATTGTTATCTGGATAACTTTATAACTGAATGAATATTTTATTAATTAGATTGATATATTTTCAATTTTGGAACAGTCCAATTAGTCTTTTCTTTATCTTCGCAAACCGAGATTCATTCAATTTCTAAAATATTTTCTAGAACTCATTCGAATCTATTATTAGACAGTTATTGAAGACAAACAAAAAATTACATTATCTCGTTTTAACCACAAATTTATTTGATTAATTTTATTTTTTTACACTTAATTTAATAGTTTTTTTATCCGTTTTTATTATAAAATTTTAATAGAAATTTAAGTCAACAATATTAAATTTGGTTAGAATCTTAGCAAAGCGTAATATCTAATAACACATTTATCTCTATTCAAACAGCAGTTACGGAACGATGTTTTTTAATGCTATAATTCAACGATTAATTGCTTCTGAGCGAAACTGGAGATAAGATACTATTAGAGCTAAACAAGTTATTGTTATTTTATACATAAAGCGAAGCCACGCTAAAATTCCAATATTCAGAAATATTTTCTAAGAATGCTGGAAACTAAGCGTAAGAAAATAAGTCGTGAAAGATATATCGTTGCTTATAAAGCATTGTATATATATATATTAGCTAACTCTTACAAAAATTTACGTAAAATAGAACTCTAAAGACAATTTTTGTAAGGGAGAATTTATTTATTTATTTTTTGTAGGATTTTTTTCAAGCTATCAAGCCTATTTTAACTTATAACTCATTTCTATAATAAATTATGCAATATATATATATATAATGTAGGCTAAGCTACTGTGGATCTAATTGGTATTTTTTCTTTTTTGGTGGTAAATTTGGTGGCTAAGTTTTGTTTGCCTCTTTCCACTCAAATAGAGTACTAAGGGAGCCGCTATAGGCCAAATTGAAAAGCCAAATTATGAGCGAGCTAATGAAGAGAGCTAATTCAACCTGAGAAATGTTAGGAGTTAAAGCAATAAACTTAGAACTATATTAGTAACTTACATCTATGTTATTAACTTCTATTAACTATATTAGGAGGAAACTTAACATCCATGTTAATAACATACTTAAGAATGTTACTAACATAGATATAGTTGGTCAGAGAGACAAAATTAAAAAATAATTTTGATAGAAAAAAGATTAATGAGCATTACAAAAAGTATGCTCTGTGATATTCCGATTTTTATATAGGCCTATTATTTATTTGACAGTGTTTTACAAGAATACAGTCTTTTGTAATTTATTTTTAAGCATATTTTTTAGATTCATGATGAATGATATTTTTTGAATTTTCAACTGTCGATAAGTTAAACAACAAAATAGGCTAATTTTAATGTATTATTCCGAAGAAATTTTCCAAGAAAATGTTATTCTTAAGCAATTTTTTTCCTCGCTAATTATTTATCTCGGTTAATATGATTCTGATTAATAAAAATTTGAGATACATATTCATTTTTCTTTTAAAATATTCCCAAAATTGGCATTCACTTTTATCGAATCAATAGCGTGTCTAGTCTACTCGTTTAATCGGGAAGAGTAAAATTATTTAAATTGGTAATAATCTACTTGGTGCATGCTACTACAATGAAGTAAACTTTTTTTTTTTTTTAATAGTATGAACGCAGAATATAGGCCAATTAAAAACTTTTACAATCAGCTCACGATGCGCTAAGTTGAGTGTTAAAATTTTCTGAATTAAATCTCGAATTTTCCGACCGAAAGAAAATCCTAAATTGTATAGAAAAATAAGGGAAGTGTCATTCAAGAAAAGAAATTTAGCATGTAAACATAGCTATACTTTATTAAGTATTATATATATATTATAAACATTTCCAGAAAATTGAGTGATTATATAAATAAACTTCTAATAAATTTATATGTGTAATGTCGATAGTAAACAAATAAAACATTATTTGCTGCAAATCTGTATGGACTCAAAAATTGAAATTATAATTTATCTAAAAGTTCCTGACACGCGACTCGAATCAAAATAGAAAAATGTTTACGTACAAATTCAAGATTTTAATGTATTTGCAATGTTTCTCGTAGTTTATAGCGGATTGATGCTGTAGAACCCGTTATAATTCCTTTCTATATCATTTTGCGATATTATTCCTCTAGACTCAATCAGCTCTAATCTCTAGTCCTATTCACAGCAAATCCTATATTCATAGGAATAATTAAATGTTGAATTAAATATAGCCTCATAGTTCCGGAAGAATGAGCATTAAGTCACGCGATTCAAATTTCGCGTTGTCTAGTTGATTATGATTCATTTTCGGATTCACATACTGTACTTTAGAAGAACTGTTTCTCTTCCTCTTGATACGACAACTTTTAATGATGCTGTGATCGAATTTTATCAATAAATTAATTATTTTTTCTTATTTAAATAAATATAACAGTCTGTTAGAAAGAAAAACAATTTTTTTTACTAAATATTATATAAATTTTTCATTAAAAAATTAATAAAAATAAAAAATGAATATAGAATATATAAAACCAATCAATAGAGATATATAAAAATCAATGAAGTTTCTCTGTCTACTTGTTCAGAAATTGAAAAAAAATGAAGCTAAAGTGTACGAAAATTATAAAAATATATATAGATTTTAAAATATAAATAATAGAATATTCTTTTCAGTTAAAAAAAAAACTTTTTTAAAGTAACTATAAATCAAAATTATATGTATTGTACTCGTATATAGACGAATATATCTATAAACGTATAAAAAATTTTTTACTTTTATTTGGTAACTGAATATGGTGTTAGGTGTTTTACCAAATTTCAATTGTAAAATATATATTACTATGGTAGCACGAAGATATATTATCTATAAATGATCAGAGGAATCCTGGGATTTGATATTTTCTTTTCTTCCACCAAGTTTGCCGATGCCATTCAGTAAATAGAATAACATTAAATTTTATTCTTACCAACTTTTTCTTTCTATAATCTCTTTACTAAAAGGAAATATTAAACTGCCATATATTAACTATGAGATATTCTTCTGTTATGATACTACAACATAATTTTCCTGTTAAAATTTGATTTTTTTTAAGCAAATTTGTATAAATTCAGGTATATGTTAAAAAAAAAAAAATAGAGAAAGATATTAATGAAAATTAGACGATACTATTGTTGAAAATATATTACAAACTGTTTCAAAAGTAATATGTTCCAAATTGGATTGATAGAGTGTTAAAAATAAAAAAAAAATCCTACAAACGTCTGCCTTTTATAGATCCTGCATCCTAGATATCTTTCGATGCAGCAAAAACGGACAACAAAAAAAAATTGTTTGAAATAGGTAACAAAAAACAATTGATTTATATCAAATCAAACAGAACAAACATTAAGGTAAAAGCAGATAGTACAGTAAGTGAAAAAATAAAATAAAATAAATCGAAAATACTGCAGCAAATAGATTTTACACATTAATCCGCAGCATCACTTATGATATACAGTAACTGCACAGTTGTTAGACTATTAGTAATCTAGAATATAATCGCTTTCAACTGATATTCAAAACTGCATTTATTTAATATATTAGCTTATCATAAATTACATTTATAGATAAATTAGAATTGCAGAAAAAATTAAAAAAAAAAAAAAAATAGAAAAAATAATATTTATCAAATTAGAAAATACTGATTGAAATACGAATAAAGTATGAAAATATTAATTAATGTTAAACAAAAATGATATTATTATTGTTTTATTAAATTCAAATAAATAAGCAGAATTATTGCAATTTATCTGGATACAATTTATTTTATATTCATTTGACAGTTGATCTACAGAACATATAGGCCTAGATATACATTTCTTCATTAAATTATGACTGCATGAATCTATATAATATATAAAAACTTTTTCAAAATATATTTTAAACTGTTTTTTAAAAAAACAACAGTAGAAATTATAAGAATGCAATAAATTAAAACATCAAAATTAGCCTTGATGAAACGAATAGGTGTGTAAGGCTCTATTCATACCATAAAGGATAATTTTAATCTTTTAACTTATTTCAGTCTAATATTTTTTATCGTTATATTCAAGAAAAGTATTAAAATGCATTTTTACAAATTTTTATCAACTGAATTTAAGTTGATGAAGTCAAACTTAGTGGCCTCAGTATATCAAATGAATACTGAGACCACTAAGTTTGACTTCGTCAGCCTTAGTGGAATCCTTTTCAGTATATCAAATGAATAGAAAGAATGTCTAAATATACTTTGTATCAACCACAATAATTCCACTTCTTGTTTGGTTAAGAAAAACGGCAATAGCATAGTTATTGAATATTAACATTATTATTATTGATCGTGATTAATCCATAATGCACGCAAAAGATTACTCTTCATATTTTTTGTGGCTCATCCATATCAAAAGGAATTATAAATCGTATACACATAAAAGATAAGCTACATATGAGCGGATAGTTAGATGTAATGTCAAATGAGTTAATTTTGGATAATTGACAAGTTAATATCATCAGAAATTAAATCAATTTTTCTGAAAAAACCACGGGATAAAAATGAACGGAAAATATTCTGAATTGAATCAATTAGTTGGAAGTAAAACATGTTCTGACAGCCTTTGAAACTAATGTTTGGTATGATTTAGACAACAGATAGTATTGTTTTCTGTTAAAGTCAGAATTTGTTTGCAAGTGAAAACAAATAGTAGGGCCTAAGATTAAAAGGAAGTCTTTTTGGTAACTCTAAAATAATTCTTTCGCAAAATCTATTAAACTCTTACTTTTATTATTTTCCCCATGTTCAAATTATTTCAGCTTTAAAATAAATGATGATGCATACTTAAAAAAACCTTCTATTCTTTCCAAAAAAGTTATAACAATCCACAGGAAAAAGAAATTACTTACAAACTCTTAAATAATAATAATAATAATCTAATTGAATGTATACATGTTCTGAAAATTTTATATTATTAATTAAAAATATATATACGTTAGTCAAATATTTTCATTTCATAATATTTGGATAAGATGCAAAATTTAATTAAAAGAATGAAAATATAAGAAAAAAAAAAAATTAATACAGCACCTAAACTTAGAAATCATCTTAGAAATTTGTATCAAATATGTTTAAAAGTTTCTGAAATATTTAAATTTATTAATTTTATATAGATTATTGTGTCGGTTTTAATATATATGTTTTTTAATATTATATTATACTAAAATAGAAATCGTAAAATTTACTATTTTCTGTAAAAACAGTAAATAGCAACCATTCTGTAAACAGTAAAATGAATATTGCAAAACTTGCTATTTTCTGTGAAAGCAATAGTATTTGCTTAAAAGGAATTGAATTTATTAAATTTTTAGCAAATGAATTTTTTAGAAAATTTGACTTTTTATTAAATGAATTTTAAAAAAAAATTGTAAACATCTCAACATGCCAATAAATGTTTAGAATAATCTGTAAAAATTATGTAAACGTAGCTTCGTTTATTGACTATATACTGATTCGATGATTGAACCAATAATTATTTATTAACAAACTATTGTATACTGTATAGATTTATAAATTTGATATCAGTTTAATAATTTTTTTAAATAATTAGTAATAAAATAGTTTTATAATAAACAAAGATGGAAAACGGGAAGTAATTTATAAAAGTTATTTAATGAATAAAATGTACTGTACTTTGATGCATTTTCAGTTCAGTTTCTACCAAAATTTTGATATTTTACAACAGTAACAACAACAATAACATCACGTCCATATCCTCGTGAGAGGATAGACAAATTCTCAAAGAAAAAAATGAGAGAAAGAGAGAGAAATAAAGGAAGGAAATAACCACAAAAATCATTCATGCATCACTCAACTTGATCAGACGGATCAAATAAATAATAATAAAAAAAAAATACAATTCAAAATATTACATAAATTTTAACAAAATCATTCGTTAAAATTTATGAAATCATTTTTGTTCCATGTAAATTATTAGTAAAGAGCACGATTCAACTGGAGAAGATATGGCTTCAGTTTTTTTATTACTAAATTTGAATCGCTTCGGTTAAATATTAAAAATACATAATATTTAAGAAAAATTCTATCACGAAAATCATGAATAAAAGTTCAAAATAAATTTTTAAATGTTAATCCATATAAAATATTGCTTTAAAGGTAATGTGAAACACAAACAGTTCATGCAAAGTATTAATCAATAATTTTCAAAAAAAAAAAAAAGAAAAGAAAAAACAGCGAATAGTGTGTTCATAGGATGATATAATATATCTAGTGGGAGAACTAAGGAAATATGTTTTGTCACAGACAATGCAAGTTCATAAACATAATATGTAAAAATGAAATTAAATTTATTTTATTCAAAATTTAAGCATAGAAATGATTATTGAAAATCCAATAACTTATATTGCATCATCTATATTTCTTTAAATATATTTCCTTTTAAATTTCATTGAAATGTATGAAAATAAACATAAAATCGATGGATATTAAAACGAATTCGAAAAAGTACAATGGTTTTAAATTTGGCATTTAGATATTATCTTATCAAAAGTATTTATACATTAGTAATTTTGATGGAAATATAACATTTACAAAAAAATATTATTATATGGGATGTCCGCTGTTGTTCTAATAATTGCAGCAGTACTCTTAGATAAATTTTGGAATATGTTCTGAAAGAAGTTAGAACTTGTTTCCATTTTTTCTTCAAAGCGGTTGTCACTATACTAGAAGTAGGAGGTGATCTGATATTCCTGCTCGTCAGAAAGAGTCCAAATGGATTAACATCACAGCTTTGATTAGGCCAGCCCTATTTTGCATTTTTTTCAAGCCAAACGCTTACAATATCAGATGTATGAGCGTAGAATATCGAGACATGTAGGTCTCATTTCCAAAGATATATCATAGTATGTGTAATGCAAAGTTATCTAAAAATTGATAAGGCGTTCGACGTCTATCATAATTATAACTAATGATTCATAAAATGGAACTCTATACAATCTTAGTAAGCAAGGTTTAATATTTTATAAGATATTATAGTTTATCTCATTTCCTCCTCCAAAGTTCATTGTTGGACACAATGCGCTCTGATAGAAAACATTCATCTCATATGGATAATCTTCCAATATATGTTTCAGAATACAAGAATGGTGAGCAATAAAACGTATCAAACGGCACTTAATGTTGGGTTTATCTGCCCCGAAAGCCTATGCTGTGCGATAGTGCGGACAGGGTTCTCGCAAAAAACGCTTTCTACAGCTTTGTAGTTTTGATTTCTACGGCTTTCTTATAAGTTGATTTCATTATTCATTTCAATGCTTACTGACTACTTTCTATCAATTTTCTTGGAATTCCGAATCGTTTCCAAACTGACATTTCTCTCTCATTCTTCCAATTTTCTCATTAGCTACAAATGATTTTGAATTATCGAAATGAATCAAACAGTTAAGAATTTTTTTTTAATTAAAGCAATAGGATTTTTAATGCCCTTCTTAAAAGTTAAAAAAGAAAATTTTTATCTATATCGTTTAATATGGATATTAAGATTAATAATATCAGATATTCGCCTTAATTCTTTAAGTATTTTTCTTGAAGAATCAAAAATTAAATCTGTTGATATGTAATTCTCAAATTTTCATGAAATTTATCTACTCCGTTTACTAATTTTTTTTTATATTGGATTTATAAGAGCGATAAATACATAAAATAATAATTAACCGCCACACAAAAACTGATAGAAAAATCAATGAAACTGTAACATTAATTTATATAAAAATATATTTATAGGTAATTAAATGCAATATCGAAAACAATTATTTACTCAAATAATATATTTATTTTTAACTATGAATCAAAATTCTATAATAATTAATATGAACTAACAAAATTTAAGATAATGGAAATATAATAGCCTAAATATCTTCAGTAAAACAAATTATTCTATGATAATTTTACTTTATTCACTTCTGACAACAATAATTTTTAGCATTAAGAAATTGTCACCCTATCCGCACTATTGCACAGCATAGGCTTTCGGGGCAGACAAACAAAAAAATTAAGTGCCATTTGATACGTTTCATTGCTCACCATTCTTGTATTCTGAAACATATATTTGAAGATTGTCCATATAAGGTGAACTTTACATTACACATATATATCTTTGGAAGTGGGACCTACATGTCTCGATATTCTACGCTCATATATCTGATATTGTAAACGTTTGGCTTGCAAAAAACGCAAAATAAGGCTGGCCTAATCAAAGCCGCGATGTTAATCCATTTGGACTCTTTCTAACGATGATATATTCATGAAGTATCTAACACCAGATTTAAAAAAAATAAAATAAAAATTGTTTAAAAAGCCTATTTAGTTTAGTTAAATTTTTTTTTAATAATAATAATATAATATTTTTTTATATAAATTTAATTAATGCATAATTTATAGTCAATTAGTCATTCGGTTTTAATTCAAAGTGAACCAAATCGCAGATTAATTATTGATTCTGTATCGTGATAAATTTTCAATCGTCGTGTCCAACATTAAACGTTTTATTAATTTTTTATAAATTTAATAATATGTTAGGAAAATAAATTCCAGAATCCGTTAAATTTTAATTCAATGACATAAAATGAAAATTTTGAGTGTATCAAACTTATACACTCAAAATTTACTTCTTTTAGATTTGTTTATAAATATTGTTTATAATAAAAAAAATTACTTATTTTTTAAAAGATTTTCCGAGATTAGCAATGCAAATCTTTAGAAAAATATTTTTCTTAAATATTTTACAGTATTCAAAATAATAATAATTTAAATTAGTCTAGCGAGTTGAAAAACTGAAAAAAAAAAAAAAAATTAAAAAATAATAGAATAAATATTTTAATTAAAAATATATAGTAAGACATTTCAATGTTTTCCATTCTTTTTTCTTGGAAAAAATAATTAAAAAAATACCGAAATTAATAAATTTTATTTCTAATTAATTTTTGTATTATAAGTAACCGATGCCTTTCGATACAAAGGATCATCTTGTATAAAGGATAGTCGGTTCAAAGCTTTCAAACAAAATAGTAAAAATAATGTATTTATTTTATTTAAAAATCTATAATATAATTTGATAGATAGGTTGAATAGGTTCTTTATGACGAATTTTTGTGGTATGATGATAAAGCATAAAAATTATAAAAACTAAAAACGTTCTGGAAAAAATTAATCGTCTAATTTCAGAAAGAATTTAAAAATAAGTGATTAAGATGCATGCCATCAAAATTATCTTCAATGGAATTTATATGATGAATTCCATAAATATCTCTCAAATACTTCCATAGTTATTGTTATAGGAAAACTTCAGAAGACTGAACGTCATTTTCAAATGGATCAATAAATCTAAAGCATTAATTAATCTTCAAATTTAGCTTTAATTTGCTTAATTTTATTCGAATGAACATTTTAAAAGTTATTAGGGAGGCATCTTTTTATTTCGAAAGTCTGCCATTTTTAAATAGTTGAAGATAAATGGTTAGTTGATACATCATCGAGTTCATCTCCAAAGATTTAATCTCCCTTCTAAATTTCATAAAAATAGAAAAATTTTTCAGATTACATTAGGAAAGCACTTCAAAAATCCGAACTTCCGCCATTTTTAAATGAAGCTAGAGGGGGTGAAATGTGCGATATCAAGTTTATTTTCAATGGCTGAACATCGTTAACAAATTTCATTAAAATTTACTAATTAATTCCAAAGTTATTAGTGGGAAAACAAAATCGGAAAAATAGGCATCATAATGATCTCACAACCTTCACTTTCCTTCGGAAAATAGATCAAAAATTAAAATATTGACAGTTCCCGCATCAAGTCATATTTAATCTAAAATATGAAATAAAATTATAAATCGAATTAAACTATTTTTGAACGTGAAATAAATTATTTTCCAATTAAGTTTCAATGTCATAAATAATTTATTTTATCGTATTTATTTTATTACATTTTACACAATCGAATACAGTAAATTTAAAGATACAATTAACGAAAAATTACAGTAAATATTGCAAATTATTAAAATTATGACAAATAAATAAATTATAAAACGTTACTTTAAAATAATCTAAAATGAAATTCTTTTTATTTCACCATTTTTCGGCATACAGGAAAAATATATTCTTTAATCATCCAGAAGTGAAAATAATTAATAATGAAGACGAAGAATAATTAAATGTCAATAAAATTTAATTATCAACTATCGTTTGAAAGAATATCTAAGAAACATTCTTAGATCATTTTTTAATTTTTTAAAAAGAACAAAATAAACGTATATAAAGTAAAAATAATATATTTAATTAAAGAAAGTGACTCTGTATATCTCTTTAATTAAAGTAGTTATATATATGATACTGTGCATCATTTTGTCCTTACAAATGCTGTGAACTTATAAAGTTACTGGAAGCCATCAAAACAATATAAAAACATTGTCACATTTTTCTATATCCTTAATAATAGAAACAATAAAGTTTATAAGCAACAAGATGTGTATGATGAATTGAAATATCAACTGTTATTATCAATAATAATAATAAATGTTCTTGACAGAGAAATATTTAATTAGAGAATCTTTTTCCCTGAAAAATTATTAATAGAATAATTGATTAATAACAATTCGGAGAAAAATGTTTGGCTTTTAAATTATACGATACCTTTCACCATTTAAATTTATTAAATTATTTTTTGATTTAATTTATATCTGAGACGTAACAGAAAATATTTTTTAAAAATATTATTTAATTAATTCAACGTTTATATATATATTTTGAAAATAAATTAATTATAAAAGTAAGCTTTTAATTATTTCCATCGTTGATTAATTTAATCAGAAAAATTCAACTAAAATCGTTTAAATTTAAATCCAATTTCCCCTTCTTCGCTTTAACTTGGTTAGCATTGAATGGATAATTAATTAACAGTTTTCAAGCATAAATACTTTGAAAAATAGAATAAAAAAATATATGTATGTATGTATATATATATCTTAAAAATTCTTTCATCGATACATTTATGTCACTAAGGTAACAGAAGTGGTTTTTCATTGGAGATAAACTTCAAAAGGTACCGCACTTTTGTGAAGAGAAACACGCGTTATTTACTAAAAAGCTCTCAAAGAATATTCAGTAGATATTGGTTTTTCATTTCTTTTAAAACTATTCATAATAGGTAAATATCATTTCAATACATTCGTCTGAATAGCATCGTTGAATATTAATAATAAAAAAGTAAGAAAAATGCATCATTTTAAAAGATTTACTTGTTAAAATGTTTTCGTATTTGCTTTAAAAATAAACATTTATATTCGATTTATGAATTTAATAGTTTGATATAAAAAAAAAAAAATTTATATATTTAAACCGTATAATAAGTATTTATGACTTTATAGTTAAAAATTAACATTTTTTTGATTTCTTTATTCGCTTAATAATTATGATATAAAGAAAAAATTCTCACTCTTTCTCTCAACTCTACATATTTACATATACCTCTCATATAGGAGAGAAAATTTACAAATAAAAAAAGTAATTGTTGATTCATTATTTATTACTTGAAAATGTAAGTAGTTAGTTTCGTAATATTGTTTATGAGTGATTTATTTTTATAAAAATTCTTTTATGTTCAACAAAAGTATAAAAATATCCAAAAAACAGATTGATATATTAATAATATGCATTTAGGAATACAGTATGGATGATAAGCTTGAGTGTTTTGAAGATTACTTTCTTAATCGGCATAAAAACAATTATAAAATTTGTTAGATATTTCAACTTTAAAATAATGTTTTTGATTTTCGATTAATTGTTTGAAAGAGTTTTTTTGCATAATTTTTAACAACACGAATGGGCTTTATATTACAACAAATCAATGAATATTGATTATTGGCTGGATGAAAGAATGAAATAGCGTGATGAGCAATGAAAATCAACGAAATGTTTATTTGTTTTTTTTTTTTAATTAAGGAATCCATAAAATTTAGAGAATGTTAGTTTAGACCAGCCGTTGCTAAACTTTTTTAATCGCGTACTTCTTATCAATAAAAATTAGCAGATATCCCATATAACAGACATGAATAATGGCGAGCAAAAAAAATCTTTGAAAATTTCTTACACATCCCATTTTGAGAATCACTTGTCTAGATAAAACTTAATGATTCCACTATCCTACAAACTCCAAAACGTATCGTGAATCTATTAATATTTAAGAAAGATATGCTGCTGTATATATGTGTGTGTGTATTTTTCTTTAAAAATATTAATCCATTTATCTCCAAAGAATATTAATATGCTTATTAGGAACTAAAATCAGTAATTTCACAATCTCTTAACTGTTTCTTACTTTTCAGCCTTATATCTAATCGGATAAAATAACTTTTATAAGGGTCATTCCATGTCAAGTGGCCTAATTTTGAAGAACTTGAAGACTGGAAAATCATTATTCTTATAGTTCAAAATCTGCTCTTTCCAATGGTAACAGACAAAATTAAATTCAAAGTGCCAAACACTGAGATATTTGCTCTCAAATATTGATAAAATTTGACCGATGACACTTATGACCTTCGATGATAAAATTTTTGGATTTAGTAC
>WUQG02042403.1:0-10615 GCA_011317285.2 Androctonus mauritanicus | reverse complement strand
ATTTTCTTTATTACAAAAAGCTTTCACTTCACTTGGTGTATTTTGTGACTTAGGCACTTTCTCAAATAGGCTCTTCAGTTATTCTAGGTAGTTTTACATTCAAGAAATACTTAAATATAATTAAATAGGAAAATACTGTGAAAAATATTATTTTATTGATGAGAAATAGTACAAAATGAATAATTATAGGACTAAAAATGAATACATACTGGACTAGAAAAAACTTGGATTACTAGCAGACCTACATGCTATAATAGAAAACTTATTCTTATTTATTCATTAAAATAATTAGTTTTCTCAAATTATACTGCAAATATCAATTTTATGACATCAAATATAGCACTACTGCAGTAAGGTAATAATACTCTTTATTTTCTTCTAACATTTTCAATGCTACATTGCATCCTCTTCAAGCTAATTTCAATGAATATCTTTGAAAATCATGTTCGTTGAAATTAGCCTGAGGAGGATGCAATGTAGTGTCGAAAACGTTAGAAGAAAATAGAGTATTATTATCTTACTGCAGACAGTAGTGCTATATTTGATGTCATAAAATAATTAGTATTCGAAATCAGATCAATCACATTCTGACTCACTTTCTGGTTTCTGTCTAGTGATATTTTTGGATTCTATGCCAAACATTTTATTAGAGAATAGTAGGCATTTTTCTTGATGTAGATTAGAAGCTGTTTAATATAATATTAACTTCAGTGATTTTCGTAATGAAATGCCTATTGATTTTGCATTTTGTAATAATGAAGGAAAGAAGATAATAATTAAAATAATGAAAGAAAACAAAAAAAATGAAACATGAAACCTAAAGTGACTAGCTTCCCATCTCCATGACTGCAGCCTGATGGTTGCATAGATAGTAATGCTATCTAACAACCAAATGAGGAAAGTGACATATATAATTGCTTATTCAACTATTGCTCTCAAAAATCATCTTCCATATGAAAAGGAACTGTGGAATAATAAGGCAAATACATTTGTCTTACTTTTAAGCTCATTTCCAGCTAAAACTAGGTAAATCAACTTACTTTGTTTTTCCATCAGACTACTGAATTATGATTTGATTGTTTATTGAAATTTAATCATTATAATTTGATAAGAAAAAACTAATTAATATCCATAAGACATTTTTACATACAATCACTGCCTAAACGTTAAAGTCAGATTGATTAGTAGACACACAGCACTATGTGGCAGTTACAGGTTAAATAGCATATTTCTATTAATATAAATGGAACATTTTTGGTGGTTCTCCGCCACCCTCTTCAGGTTACTAAAGTTCTAATAGAATTCCGTTACAAATTTATAAATCGCAGAACAATCGAACAAATAATACGCAATCATCGTGCGGTTGCTATGGGGACAACATATGTAAAATATAAAGTTTGTAATGTAAAATATAAATATTATCCTCATATCTGCATAGAGAAATAATAACTAATGTCATACTTAGAAAGGGTTTGTTTGTAGAGCAATGTAAGCCCTTTCTAAGTATGACATTAGTTATTATTTCTCTATGCAGATATGATGATGATATTTATATTTTACATTACGAACTTTATATTTTACATATGTTGTCTCCATAGCAACCACACGATGATTGTGTATTATTTGTTCGATTGTTCCGCGCTTTATAAATTTGTAACGGAATTCTATTAGAACTTTTGTAACCTGAAGGTAGTGGAGAACCACCAAAAACATTCGTTTATATTAATAGAAATATGCTATTCAAACCTGTAACTGCCACATAGTGCTGTGTGTCTACTAATCGATCTAATTAATATCTTGTAATTTTCATGAATATTTATTAAAAGCTAAAAATGATAATTTATTTAATCGTGTTGAATAAACATAATTTAATTATTCATTAATTTATTTTTGTTGCCATCCAACTTATTATAGAAAAGTGTTGTTGGCATGTGAATGTCAATGGTTATATTGTTGAAACTAATGATTTTTAATCCTTGCATTTAACAACTGATTGTTGAAATAGTTCTAATATTTCTTGATTTATTTAAATAATTAACAATAATGTCAAATTATTATAGCCTAACATAAATGTAATATATGTTAGACTTATGATAACTTAATTATGATATATGTTGACTATACATTTTTAAAGACAAATCTTCATTTATTAATGTATATTCAATAGATGCTATATGAAATCAGTTTATACAATTAAAATTAACTATTTTAAAATTTAGCATATTAAAATATAATTTTAAAATAAATTTCAATTCAAAATAATTTAATTGCAAACAATATAATTTAAAAATATTTTAAAAAAATTTCCTTTATGTTAAGATAGATACTTTCTAAAGATTAATTTTAACTATAAGCAACAAAAAATTTTAATAGAATAGCTGTAATACATGAGGCTTTTGATATTTGATATTAATTCCTTCCTTAAAAATAAAATGAACTATCATCATCATCATAATAATAATAATCATAATGGAATTATTCTTATGATGATAATTCATTCTTATGTAGTTATGTATTTGAATGTTAAACTTGTTTTAAATAAAAGAATAATATTGAAGATAATTTTCACAAAAATTTTATCAATTTATCAGTAATAAACTGAGCCCATCTTTTCATTTATTATTATTTTCATATCCACAGTCTTTTCTCACAGTCTCTAATAACATACAGTAAAAATCAATCATCAGAAGAATGCAACTTTCTAAGTATATTGATTGATACCTTGTTCTTGAAGAAAATATTTGAGAAAAATAAACCTTTATCAATACTCCATGACCAATCACTCTAGAATCATCATACTTCTCAACCAATCCTTCATATCATCTTAGTCTACACTAATTTTAACCAATAAAATTACATAACACAATCAATTGCTTTATTACTATGACATCATTCAGTTTACTCCAAAATTTGTCTTTTTCATTTTCATTTATATCATTTGCAGGAGTATACATAGCATTCAGTCATCATCTGTAGATCCAGTTTCAATTATGTTCATATCATTTATCACTCATTAATTATATTTTGACATGGACTTATTCATTTTGTCATTTATCAGCTTATCAGCATCATTTCTTGTTTAGTCACATCTACTGTCACACACACACACACACACACACACACACACACACCTTTCCTTTCAAGGTATCTTACAGTAGAATATCTAACTTTTACTTGCATATTTCATTCATAAGTTCTTCTATCATTCTCTTTAACTTATATTCCTGCACTTACTCTCATTCATATTTTCATTTTGGTAATTATTATTCTTCATTTGTTCCATCTTTATCAATAATTCTGTTTTTTGAATTTAGTCCAGCTTTCTTTCCTCTTAGAAATGAAAATGAGGATAGTGAAAGTATTGATTAATAGCCAACATTGTTGTAGTTTGATGAAATCTCAAAAGTTCAGATAATCCAGACATTATTTCATCTCTGGTTTTAATACAAAGTTATAATAGTAACATCTTAGATTACTCAAATACATAATCTAGCCTTGCCACATATAAGGCTTGGGCCAAAAGTGGTCAGTCTTGAAAAGATATTACATAAAATATCTTCTATTTAAAAAGTAATATCCAAAGTCAAGCAGATTCTAAATTTCACTGTTGTTTGATTAAAGATATTTATTTATATTTCCTAAAATTTATATAGCAAATTATTTATATCATCTAAAATGATTGCACTAGTTATTTTGCAAGCCAATTTTTTTAGACATTTGTCAAATAAAGAGTTGTCTGAGAATGCTCAGATAAATGAAACTGTGCTATATATAATTAATGTTTAATATACAATCAAAATAAATATCATATTGAACATTTGTAATTATTATATCATACATAATTGAAAAATAGAATTTGAATTTTCCGTTTTTATGAAGTTCCAATATATAAAACCTCACTTAAAAAGCAAGTATAATATGTACCAAGAATTCTGTTTGAATCTTTATCATCAGTTCTAAGAAATATATCCAGCCAACAAAAATTTCAAAGTTAAATAATGTAGGTCTTGCTGATAAAGAGAAATTTATAATGTTAATAATGGTATCAAATATATACTCTGAACATATATTTCATAAAACATTCTAAATTATAAGATGCTTAATATTTTTTTATTTGAAATTTAAATTTTATTTCATTTAAAAATTGAATTCTAAGAATTGTAACCTGCTTATATTTATGTAAATAACTGTGATAACATTAAAGCACTAAAAGCAGTATAAAAATAAATACTTTAATACTAACATTTTTGGCTTTTGTCCTCATCTGGTATGCAAAAAAATTCAAACAGAAAATTTTAAATTACAAACTATATCACTATATTTGTTGCTATGGTGACAATATTACAATTAAATAAAGATTATAATGACAAAATTTAAATACTATAATAGTAGCATAAAATAAAATTGGTATTAGTGTTACATTCTTAGAATATTTACTGTGCTATTACTTATGTTTCATGGGATTAACTGAGTCACTCTCTTCTGAATTTGTATACAACTTTATTCTGTCAAACTTCAATGTAAAATACAATTTTTTTTAAAAAAGAATTTCATTTTTATTATTTAATGCTAATACACAAGGCTCTCCTAAATAGCACTATTACCTTTTCTTGTGAACATTATGAAATGGCATTTTTTGTTGAATTTGTATACTTAACCAGTATTATTCAATATCTTTTATAAGTGGGGCTTGTTAGAATTTATAGATTTTTCTGTATTCAGTTCTCTATAAAAACTATTTTTCATTTCTTAAAAAAAAACCTTGTTTAATTGTTTGCATTCTATATATTCCTTATAATGTTTAAATCTTTTGCTGAGTGCATTGAATTTGATTTATTATATCCATATAATCTATTTTTGAGTTGTAATCTTTATGTTTGGCATATATGATGTTTTGAGTATTTTCTTAATATTTTTCTTTAATCTTGAGTTAAAGAAATATATTAAGAAAGTACTATGACATCAATACCATTGACATTGATAGACATCAAGGCTAAGGAACAAAAAATGATATAAAAAAAAAAATCAGTCCTGATTTTATTAATCCAGCAAATCAGTTTTTGTACATAATCATTGAAGATACACTCTTCTGATAGTGGGTTCTAAATTCTTTCAGATAACGAAATATTCTTTTAAATCATGTATAAACAAACATTGTTTATATTTGAACAGCTCTATAGAATTTGGATTTTTTTAGCTTATCCTGTCAATTTTATAGTCTAACCTATGAAACCCATTCTGATTATGCAATTTGACAAGTGATATTTTGGATATTTTTGGAAAAAATCAAATTTTTTTTAAATTAAGCTATAAAATGCTGAAAATTAAAAAAATATTCTAGATAATAAGAAAATACTAAGATAATGTAGAAGATAATAACAATAACATAATATGATTAATTCTATTAAAATAAACTAAAATATATCATTATCGTTCATTTTTTGTTTTAATTTCATGAAATTTAGGAGAAAATTGTGAAAAACAAAACATAAATACCTTCAGTATATTTAAAGGAGCATGACATTTTTATTGTTTTACAGTAGCCACTCCTTCCTGGTAAATTGCAGCCAAGCCTACTTTGCCCATGGATAAGTGGTATTGAGTTACAATTCACCAGCAGCACTCCAATTAGAGGAACAGAAAATATATTACAGTTGTTTATGTATCAGATGATGCCATTTTCATATATGTTAGAATTTTTTTCATATAAATAAAAAAGTTTATAAAAAATATAGCTAAAAATTGTGTAAATGAAGTAAGGAACAAGTTAATAAATATGAAATATTAATAAAAATGATAATATTTCAAAGAATTCACATAATTCTTTTAAATAATTATATGATATAATTTCAATCAACAAATGCTATGTAACCTATGGTTTTTTTTATCAGAAATTTCTAAAAATTTTGGCCAAATTTTTTCATTCATGGTTCATTTTGTTCAGAAGACTTGTCACTAACTGAAAATATCAACTATTTTGTTGGATGGTTGAAATTACATATAAAATAATAATGTTTTTTCTGATATTGTAAAGGTAATGAAAAGTTACAAAAAAAAATAGAATTTGAAAAAGATGCTTACATTATTAGAAAGAGAATAAAATCTGCAATAAATACTGAAAATTTCAAAAGATTTTGACAAAAATTAAGTGAGATTTCACAATTTTTATTTTTTGTATATTATGTTTAATTCTGAAACAACCACAGCACCTCACCTCAAGCAATTTCAAAATAACTGTGGCACTCGAGGGGTTACCCCTTGAGTGCCTTTGTGCCTGTGCCATGTATAGACATCATGACCAAATTATGCCTGGGTTCCTGTGATGTGAATAGATGTCAAAACAAAGTGATAAAAAAAACTAATAAAAAAAAGCATTTAAAAAATTTAATTCTGATTTTTATTAATCCAGCTATTGCAAATCAGTTTTTTTGTGTTGATTATATGAAAATATCCACTTTTGATGGTAATTCCTAAATTTTTTCAGTTGCTGAAATATTTTTTTAAATTACGCATAAATAAATATCATTTATAATTGAACCATTTGACAGAATTTGGTTTTTTTTATCCCATCTCATTGAGATAAATGATATTTTTGAAATCTAAGAAAAAATTTTTTAATATGAGCTATTAAGTATTGAAAACTGAAAAAAGCATTGTAGATAATAGGAAGGTATTGATTAATTCTGTTAAAACAAAATATATTTTATCATTTTTTGTTTCACTTTTACTGAAATTTAGGCAAAAAAACAACCTGCAACCATTTAAACGGACAAAGCACTTTTATTGCTGTACAGCAGCCACTCACTTCCCAGAAAATTACAGTCAAGCCTATTTTACCCTACAGCATGTAGTATTGGATGAGTTGCTACAATAAATTATCTGTGATTCAATTAGAGGGATGTAAAGAATATTATAGTTTTTTATGCATGAGATTTTTATACATGTTAGGATTTTTGGTATAAATAAAAGAGTTTATAAAAAATACTGCTAAAAATTGTAGAAATGATGTAAGAACAAACTATTAAATATGAAATATTAATAAAATGACAATATTTCATTGAATTTATGTAATTTTATAATAATTATATAATGTAATTTCATTCAACAAAAGTTACATAATTTTTAGTTTTAGTAAATGATTTCTAAAAATTTCAACTGAATTTTTCATTCATGGCTTGTTTCATTCAGAGGAAATATGACTATCTAAAAATATCAATTATTTTATTGGATGGTTAAGATTTCATGTAAAAATATTGAATTTTCTACAATCTCATATATGGAATAAAAAGTTGTGAAAGAAATAAAATTACAAAAATTTGTTTAAATAATTAGAAAGAGGACAAAATACTCTATAAATTTTAAAATTTCAAAAGATTTGTTTGAAAATTAAATATGATATCACAATTTTAAGTTTTTGTATATAGATTTAATTTGAATTACTAGTCAGCGTGTGATTACAGGCAGAAATTGACACGTGCAGCACTCAAGGATTAAAATTCAGTTTTTGTACTTTTTTATGCAATTCATAATGTATGTTGTGTACTAGATTGGGAAAAGTATCATTTTGGCAAGTATTAAAATTGTATATATCAACTCTCATAGCAGCATTCTCTTCATTTGATGATATTAAAGAGTTAACTGTTTGAGTTTTACAAATTTTATTTTTTAATTGATTAAGTAATATTTGGGCCAATAGATTATGAGTTACTATGGCTTGCTCTGATCTATTATTCATATTCACTACTCAGTTAAGTGACTTCAATGGGAAAACTGTGATAAGTTGTTTGTGCAGTTCTTGTCTATAAGATCTATTGTCAGTTTCATTTTTGATTATTAAATAGCAAGTTTGAATTTATCTGAATTTATGATGAATTTATTTAATTTTTCAAGTCCATTTATGTAACTTGTATGGTTGACCCATCTTGGCAGTCTTTAGCTGTAATACCAATGAGACATAAAAATATTGGGTGCTCTGATGTTTAGAGTGATTTCTTACAGTAGCCATGCATGAAGCAGTGATACAAGCAAAATCATTCATGCTCTGATGATCCCTGGATTTATCACCAGCATACAGAATGCACATGCCCATTATCAGTGTTGACCAGAAATTAAACCCACATGTCAAAGTGGAAATATGAATAGATGGATTTTTTTTCTTTACAAAAAATATTGTACAAAATTGCTAAACAATAAATGCCAGCTTTTATTAATAACATTTTCATTCCAACCAGAGTTATTAAAAGATATGACATAAGAAGGGCTACTGCAGATTGCTCACTCATGGTTAGCTTGGTCTGCTGATCTCATCTTTGAAGACTTCATGGATGTCCATATTATGGATTATCATATCCATATTCATATATTCTATCCTTGAAGACTTCAAGGATGAAATCAGTGAATATAGACATGATGATGATGATGATTGTCATTAGATCCTTTAGGTCAGTGTTTCTCATTCCCCTTGGAAAATCTATTTTCTGATCCAACCAGGATTGGATCAGAAGTAAATTTTCCAAGGAATAGACCTAGATTCATTAAGTTGAAAACCACATATTTCTAAAATGTTTCCATATAGCCAATCCAGCCAACAACACAACAAAATTGGACTAAATTAAAATATCATCCTTATGAATTTTGGAAAAATTATCATCAGTTTTGTAATCTCCAACCCTAAAACCCTCAGATACTGATTTTCATCAAAATTGGGTAACATTAAAAATCTAATCAAATTTAGGGTTACCACTTTTATTTATCCGTTCTGGAGTATAAATTTCTTAATCAATATGTAAAGGGCTATTTTTCTCCACACAAAACACTCAAATGATCAAAAAATAACAATTTTTTAAAAATGCCATAAACTAAACATAGGAAATTTAGTATTCCATTTTTTATCCCTTCAGGGTAGAATTCTGGGTTGCCTGATTTTTGTGAACTAGTTCATTGATCTCTCTATAACATCTATAAATTTCAGTTTTCTAAGTCATAGGGAAGTATACAAATTCAAGTAGACACACAGTCACCAACACCCACCCATTACTCATTATTTGAATAATGAATAATTTTTTATTCATTATTCGAATATTAATCATACATGAGTCACATGATAAAGCAGTTGCTTACTATCTTGGAGATCTGAATTCAATTTCAAATCCCACACCTTCAGCTTTCCAGAAGAGGTCTACATCTTGATCCACTCCAATTAAAACTAACATAATAAGCCCATGAAATACATTTATATGTGATAATTGATGAAATTAGGAGAAATTCTTGTAACTTCATATTATAATTTTATCCACTATGAACAATATATTTTTGTTTTTAGTTAGAAATTTATATAAATATGGATCTATGTAAGTCAATTATCGTCTGAAATTGAAAATTTTTTTTAATTTCTGATATTTATTAATAGTTGTACACTTTAATAAAAGTCAAAGCAGGAAAATTACTCAAATTTTTTCTTAATGTACTTTTCCAAATCATGAAAGAAAAAATATATGAAAGAATATTTCATAAATAAAGGCAGTAATTATGTAAATAATTTTTTAAATTTGATATTCTAACAGAATAGTACAAAAATTATCTGATGTAATTTATGGTCAAATGTGTGATTATTTCTATGTGTAATGCTATAATAAAAATATCATTAAAAAAAAAATTGTAATTATGTATAAAATAAAAAGCACATTATTCCAAATTTGAATTTTTAATTTAATTCTACTATAATTTGCAAAATAAGATGATATAAAAAATAAATCCGAGACACTTATAAAACTTTCATATATTTTAGTTCTAAGATACAATATCAATAATTATATCTGAATATAGAATATTATTTGAAAACACTTGAAATTACACTATTTCAATTTATGTATTCAGTTTATCTGTTATATAAAATCTAATATCATTTTTATGCTATTATTTTATCTGGTAAAAAATTACGAAGATAAAAACTTCTGAAAATGTTGTACTTTAAATTTTATGCTGTTAGTAGTTAAACAGTTCAATTAATAATAGTTACAATTACATTAATTACAATTAATAGTTTCTTTGAATCAAATTTATTTCTAATTCAAAGAAACTGAAGTCATTTTTTTACACTATTCTATTAAAGTTGATTTTCAAAAAATATTATTAAATTTGTTATCAATCTATGAATTTGAATATAATTTGAAATAATTAGAATAAATAACTAAATAACTTTTTTATTTTCTTTCTAATATTGCATAATTAAATTATACAAATAATCCTTGACTTACATCATCATCAATTTATTACAGGAGTGTAATCAATCAATTTTCTGATTGGTCTGTGCACTTCAGGTGCATATGAGTCCATGTGCAATGGTCTTATACACCAAAAGCATCCTTTTTATGTTTGGTATTTATATTTGCTAAATTTATGATGAGAAAATGGAATGTAATAATAAATATTGATAGTAGGAAATCCATAAATTTTGGGCATTTCTAACATCTGATCACTTTGACTTATGACCTCAAGGTTTGAGCCAAATCTTTTGTAAGTCAAGAACTACCTGTAATTGTAATCCAAACGTAAGCCGAAACAAGCACTAACTCCCCCTGGTGAATAAATTTAATCCAAAGTCCCTGGTTTGATT
>WUQG02042392.1:0-10615 GCA_011317285.2 Androctonus mauritanicus | reverse complement strand
TGGTTATACTTGCTTTAGTGCTCTATATTGGATTTATTTATATAATAAGCAAGTTGGTTTACGATTAACTCTCGTTAGATCAAAGTTTTACTGTATTAAAAATTGAATATTTTGGCATTCAATAAATTATAATTTTTTCCTACAGAATTTATCCATTTTAAATGTTAAAAAATTATCATTTTTTTATCATCATAACTTACCTATACTAACTTCAAATTCCACTGGAGTATCAATAACACTGATCATGCTAGCATCAATAAAAGCTGCATGTAATCTATATTTCCTTCTTCTACAGTAGGGCTAAAAGTACAAAATTTAATTCAAAACGTTTTCTTAATTTTTCTAAAAATTTATAAATAACCACTAGTAATACATTTTTATTTTTATTACTATATTTTAATAAATCATTTACCATCACTTGTAATAATTCATTCTTTTCTATTGGTACAGATTTGACTTCTGAAAATGATCCTAAATTTGTTTTCAAGGAGAGAAGCACTCTGCCTCTGTAAGCACAGCCTTCACCAATACCTTTATTTAAGCTATCACATCCATTGTTGAGATCTGTATATTCTCGAGGTGAACCATAAAAATTTATCCAGGTTGGGCCATAAGTTGGAAGATAGCCTAAATATAAAACAATATATCATAAGTAATTAAAAATAAAATAATAATGATAAAAAAAATGAAATACAGTACAAGAAATTTATACAAATAGAAAGATAATATTTACAGAACAATTTATGCTTTATTTGTATTAAAGAATTATTGTTGAAGAAAAATGTTTTTGTTTCTTTAATATCAAAAATATGTGATAGTGTATCATTAGAATTTTTTAAGTGACACAAGTAAATATTTTTTTTTGTTTGATTTCTATATATTTTTCTGCAATTATTTTACATATATATTTTACATCAGATTTAAATAACTATATATACTCATACATAAGCAAATTTTCTAGTTTACATCTAATAAATGATAAAAAATTTGTGCTCATGTATAAGCCAATCTCCAAATTTAAAAGTTAAAATATGGCATTTATTGAAATAAATACTGCAAATTTTGAAAAATTTTTTAATAATTTAAAAAATTTTTCAAAATCTTGTTCATTATTGGAATAAATACAGGAATTAAGACCAAACAACTAGCACATTAAATTAAAAAGTGATAATATCATGCAGAGAGAAAGCTGTACAAGGAAAAAAATGCAATTGCATTTCATCATATCCAGTCATACTTCCCAATGCCATTCTACAATTTTATTGAATTTTTATATCTCCAATAAATAAATATTTTATGAAACTGAATAACTGAAAAATAACAGCTTGACACATATTTCTTTAAGAAAATTTCAATATAAATTATCATTCAATTTAGGCTAAATTCATTTTGCCACAAATATATTAAACATTAATTCAATTTTTTTACAATACAATTTTATTGAAATATTTGTTTTGCAGATGTTAAAAATATATTAGTTTTTTTCCATTTCTTCCATATCTCAACAACAAATAAAATTATTATTAATAAAAACAGTTAATCAAAATGAAAATGTACAAAGGAAATTTTGCTGTAATTGATGGAAGTAGAAAGCCAATCAAAACATAGCAATTATCTGAAGCATCAATCTGATGTATGAAATTAGCTGCAAAATAATTGTCTTAGTCATTCTGTTTTATAATGCATCAATCATGTATATCAAATTTAAGCATTGTTGGATTTGATTGGATCTAGTTTTTGATTTACATGAAATTTTTTGGATGATAAATGATCATATAAATTGCTTGATCAGAAATATCAATTCCTGTGGGTGGAACAGAAATAATTCACTGTTTCATCTATGTGTCATAAGAGGTGGATTCTCATTTCTACTACTAACTACTATATTGCTATTGGCAATTAATGTATACACAGATAATCCTTGACTTTAACTAGAGACAATTAGTCCTCTAGTTAGAGCAGTCATAAGTCAGAAATGCCCAAAATTTATCGATTACCCATTTTCAATATTTATTATTACATTTCACTTTATCATAATAAATTTTAACAAACACAAAAATATAAGAAAACATGTGATTTATTAAATACATTGACCAATCATAAATTTATTGATGATATTGCCTCATAAGTATTAGAAGGTCATAACTCATGGTGGTCATAAGGTGAGAACTACTATCACCAATTGAAGATACAGGTAGTATATATGCAGATATCTACATAAATGCACAAAAAAAATACATAAACATATTGGGACACATCTATATATCTATTTTTTTATTTTTGAATTTTAAAATTTTGAAAAATTGTTTTTCAGTTTGTTATTTGATGCAATGGCAGTTTTTGCACATTCCTTTATATGATATCAAAATATCATATATAAATATATTCTCTTCTTAATTCCCAAAAACATTAAAAATATAGAAAAATTAAATTTTAAGAAATAAAAAAACTTTTGTATAAGTCAAGGACCTATTATATAAGAAACATTATACTGCAGCTACTGTAGCATTATACTGTCTGATTTTATGCAGTTTCAACTTATGCTGCAGATAAGTAAGTCTCTTTATTTTTGTTTAACTTCCATAAAAATGCCAATGAAAATTTCATTAAATAATTTATTTTTTTACAGAAATATCACTTATGGTCTTAAATTTTCTTATCTATGCTTAATGTATCAATATATTCATAAATTTCATTTAGTCATTCTGTTTTCTAATGCATTAATCATGCATATCAAATTTAAGCATTGTTGGATTTGATTGTATATAGTTTTTGATTTACATGAAATTTTTTTCAATGAATTAACTGTGTAAGACAGGGACTACTATATTATTATTTTTCCTTTGCAAAATTATAGGTAGTTTACCATATTCTCCAGGAGCTGAAATATGATTTAGAGATAGCATGAATGTAGCTATAATATCATCTTCAGTAAGTCGATCCCTAATATAAACAAAAAAAATTTCACTTAGTTAATTTAACTATATATTTAATGCTTAAAAAAAACTAGTAAGTTCTTACCAATCAGTAAGCACAAGCTTTATTTTTTCACACATTGAAGGAAACTGAAAGAATAATCAGTTTTAAATTTTTTAATAGCATAAATTGATAATACAAGCAAATCAAAATAATTTTTTGAAAAATAGAAGGTAAAAGTGTTATTAAAATTGGAATTTCTATATTTCATATCCAAATGTTCATAAATCCAAGTTATATATATATACAAAAACATTATTAATTGTTTTTGATATAATTCTATTTTATTTTCATTAGAAAACAATGAATATAAGCACATCTTTCTCTTATATATTAGATTATTTTATTTTAATTCATAATTATATTTTATAATTCTATCTCTAACATTTAGAGATGGAATTATATAAAAAGCATTTAGTAAATAAATAATATGAAATTTTAAATACAATAATACAAATTAATGAAAACACATACTTGGAAATCCAAAAATATTCTTTCATTCCACTCAGGATGATCCTTTCCATTAATTATAGCAGATTGTACCTGATTGGAAATTAAATTATTCATAATAAATACAATATAAAGAACTAATTTTTTACAGTAATAGACAACCCAAAATGAAACAAACATAAATAAAATTTGCTTTTTCGTTTCTTCTTTATTCTTCTTCAAATTTGAATTTTAAAAGTATTACTTAAGAATATGGAAAATCCAAAAATTCAAATTAATCAAATCCTTAAGCTGTCTGGTCTTTCAGATTTTTATTGTATTTAAAAATAAATTGAAAATACAAATTAATTAGTTTCAACATATAATGAGAAAGGAATTTAATACATTCATTTTATACAATGACAAAATCATCATTCATGATTATCATTTAATTCAATTTATTAAATTGTTAATATTAAAAATGAATACTGTAGACAACACAAACATTTACAAACTAATCAACAAATCTTTTATTAAATTACTTTGAAATTTTTCCAATCATTAGTAATGTATAAGATAACTAAAAACTGACACAGGTAACTATAGTTACCTATGTCAGTTTTTATAGATGATATTACTAATAGATATATTGGAGAAAACACACTTTATTTTTTACAAAGTCCTTGTAAAATCTAAAATATATGAATTCCATCTCCTTGAAACATACAACATTACCAATTAATTAATTTGACAGAAAAAAAGAATTCAGCATATAATACTGATTTATTGATTACTAATTTACTGATCCATTAACAAAAATAATAAAAATACACTATCCTTCTAAACCAGTATAAAAAACATCAAATACCAGATGCATAAGCACTTTATTTATCAAAGATTTGATCCAAATGCTCTCATAAAATTGAAAGATTATAATCACAGTTCCTATTAGCAAACTCCTTTTGTAAAAATATATACAAAAAGAGCTTAAAAATATTTTTAAAAAAGTTAAAACAGAGCAATCTTCCTCTATGGAAGAATTTAGTCAGATTTTTAGTAATAAAGTTCTTATACACCTGGTACTGATTGTTATTTATCATACTAATTTAGAAATTTGATGTATTTTTATTGCTTCTGTCAACTGATAGTGTTATGTAATATATTGTCCTTTTTCTTTCAACTAGCAAACACTAAAAATTGGGAAAAGCAATTTTGGTTAGGAAAAAGCATGTTTTCTTCATCTATTTTCATTTATTGGGTTTCCTAACTATATCTATAGTTACTGTGTCTATTTTTAATAGTTATTTGAAAATGGCCAAAGATTTGAAATACAAGGCATTCACAAAGCACTTTAAGCAGGAAAGACAACAAATTTATTATTAGTTATTCAATACATATACAAATGTGTTACCTTTTCTACTTAAAGTGCTTTGCGGATTCCTTGTATTTTTTATAGGCAGCAGAAATTGATAATTTATGATTTGAAATACTTTAATAAAACATTTGTTGATTTGTAAAAGTTTATATTCTAATTTTATTAATGTTATCATAATACCTTATGTCCAGCAAAAACAACAGCTAAATAAGGATCAACCAAATCTTTGTTTCTTTCTACATTCAGCATTTTTTTTACACCATCAGTCACATTAGAATCCACTTTAAAAATTTAAAAAAATTTAATTTTATTATAATTTTTTACCAATAATTTTTAATTATTTTTTATTATTATTTTTTAATTAGTAGCATATTTTTACAAATATTAAATTAGAATAAAAATAATCCAATTCAAAAGGAATCAATAAATAGAAAAAAATTTAAAGAAAAACATCAGATCAAAATTATACCATTTGAACATATAAATTAGTCTTATAAATAGAAGTTTAAAATCTTTGCTTTCCCTATATTGACAGAATAGTAACATTATATTCCATGAATATAATTTTTGCTGACGCTGTTCAATGGTTGAAATACATAAAAATTGCAAGTAAAATAATGTGAAACGTAGTCCTTGATTTACTTATAATTTTTATATGTTCCAGCATTAAAAAAACCAGAAATATTTTCTCTACAACAGTTACATTCAAATGCAAGGAATTTTATATATTTTTACTATATAACTAACAATTTTATGGTACTAAAGTTTCATAAAAATGAATATGATAAATAAACAAATATTTATCTTTTTTGGCACAGCACATCTTTGATCCTCATTCCTTTTATCAATTTTTACATAATTAAATGGTACTATTTTTTTCTGATTAACTATTTCTATAATTTTATCTAGTTTATGATCAAATAAATATAATCATTCTAAAAGCAATAACAATATTGCTAAATATGTATAAATTTTTCGACTTACTTTGAGGTAAATCTATAGCTTGATAAACATCTATGATAAAAGATGCTGGCTTAAGTTGAACTCCAGAAGCCAATAACAAATTGCTATTAAATTATAAGGTAAATTATTATTAATAAATTCATTTTAAATAAAAACTAACCTGCTCCAATTGAAACTAATTAAGGGTATAACATTATCAACATCAAATATTCCAAGCCAAATTAACCCCTAGCAAAATAATTCTCTATTATTTTGCTAGGGGTTTTAATTAATTCAGAATTAATTAATTGTGAATTAATTCTGTAATTTTAACAATTAATTTTCAAATCAAATAGCCTTGATTTGAAAACTTAATTACTTTCTGAATTAAACTTTAAGTTTAATTCAGAACTATTATGCTAGGAGTTAATTTGGCTTGGAATATTCGATTTAAAGCTATCCTGCTATAATGAATCATCACACTACATATGTTTCATGTTATGCATATATTTTTTGATATCTCGTCCACTCTCACATGAAAATCAACATACAGTAGGAAAATAGTACATGAAATCTATTCATTATTTTTCACTAGTATCATTTCAGTTTATAGCTGTTTATGAACATGTATTGCATGTTTTGATCTATTATATATTATTGTTTTTAAGATTTATGTGTAACTCCTAACCTAGGTTTTACTAGCTCAAAAGATTATGAATGACTTGAGTCAACATTGTTATTGATGCTCATACTGTTGATTCATTAAAAAACTATTTTTTTTTAATTTTTAAACAATGTAATTTATTAATTTTAATGAAAAATAAGTTTAATATTGCCCAGGAATATAGATTAAGATTTACATAATAGTAAAACTATAGTAAAAATGTTATTTTTTATGGAGTACTTTGAAGGCATCCGGAGTTAGTATCTATATAGTTCATACATACAGATGCCCCTTCAATTTGTTTATTGAATTAGGAATGCAACATACAATAATTGGATTAGATTAGTAGTGATTCATGTTGAGCATTAGCCTTATAAATACACTCATTGTAAAGGATTAATAGTTTAAGATCATTATCCTTATAAATACACTCATTGTAAAGGATTAATAGTTTAAGATTTAATAGAAATGCAATGATTTGATACTCAATGTGGAGATAATAAGCAAACATGAACAAACAGAAGATTTAAAAGGAATAGACATTCAAAAGAAAATTGATGATCTCAAAACTGAATAATCAAGTACAGATTAATTTTAAAAGAGAGAAAAGCAATTAACCAATCTTATATTCATTCTTTTAAAATATTGGCTAAATATAATTCCTCTTCTTCTTCTTGAAAATTTTTTTATTTAAAATGAGATACTACTGTTTATATGTTTTCTTTCAACAAATTTTTATCTAATAATCTTTGAGTTTTAATACATCAGTATTATTTACCAATCATAGCTTAACATGAATGCTTGATAATTTAGTTTGAAAATGAATAATTAATGATAATTTATAGCTTTTATGGAACTCATATCTGACTATTATATAAAAATATTCATCTCTTCTATATTATATTTTTCAGATTCTATATTGGATATCATAGCAGGATAGTCTGTAGATAGAAAATAATTTAATCAGTTATAAAACTTGATTGATTACAAACCTTTCTACATCATCATCCTCTTTGTGATCTGGTGTGGCTAAGCTCTGAATTGATTTTAAAAGTAATTTAAAAAATAGTATAAAAACTTTCATATTAAATTATTAAATAAACTCACTGGACATTCATCACCTGGTCCTAAGACCACTGCAGAGAATTTTAAATAACCCATTGCTCTAGACACTGTGTCTTCAGTATTACCCAATAATAGCCATTTGTTCAGGAATACATGTTGTGGTTGCTCATAGATAATGCCTAAATCAAGCTGAAATATTCAATAAATATATATAATTTTGTTTCCTAAGATATATTTTTTTAATGTACGGTATATTATCCTTAAGACAAAAACTACAATATATATTCATATATAAGCTGAGGAATTTTGTAAAAAAAGTTTTATAAGAGGAATTAGCTTATATAGCAATGATGCTCAACCTTTTTTTTATGCAAGTTACTTTACTAAGTTATTTGGTGATATACTCTCTTATACAGATCACATTCCCTCAATCCAAGGAGCTTGCCCCAACTTGATATTTAATTATTTACAGTTATGCAATTAAATGCACTCACTCACTTTGGAGGACCCACTATCCCAGCCCTAAAAACTTTAAAGAAATTAAAACTTTATTTGTGTAAATAAAATTTTAATATTTAATTTATGTTTATTTATTTATTTATTACTTTTAATTATTTTAATTCAACAAATATATTGGAATGAAATATTTATTTCTCTATTTTGGAAAACCAAAGTTGGAAAAAATAGCAGATTGATTATAAACTGATAACTTACAGGAAATACTGACTGATTGAAAAAAAATTTAATGTGAAATTTGGCATTGTTTGGAACTCGAAATATTTTCATAGTCAGGTTGATATAAAGAAGTGGGCAATGGCAGACAATCATCCAAATGGCCACTTATAATTTGAAATTTTCTTGATTTTTTATAATGTTCATATTTGAAAAAGTGAATTCTGACAAGTATATTGATCTGAAACACAACTAGAATATTGGAAACTTTTCAAGTGTATACTTCCTAATGATAAGAAAATTATTGATTTGACAGTTTTAATGAAAAATAAACAATAGCAATACACTTAAAGAGAATTAAAAAATAAATTAAAATAATGATAAATAAATTATTATATTTTCAGTTTTAATTAAATTTGAAACAAGGAATAAATAAGAGATCAATCAAAAATCATTCTGCAATCAACGGGTTGAATACCCTTGTTATATGAGGATCAATTAAAAATTTTCTTATGATCATAAGATTCCTTAGCTCAGGCACATGAATTCTTATCCCAAACATGGAATTTGCTATAATTTTAACAAAAATCAACATTATCTTACTGATTTTATTATTAAAAATATGTGAATAAGTATGGCTGTTCATAATATTTTCAGAAAAAAATATTATGAACTCTAGTATTCTTTTAACAACTCTTTCAAACTTCTAAGTAGATGAAGTGAAAAAAATTACCAATATTCAACAAGAGCAATAGAAGGAAAGTTGAGAAAACCATAATTAAGAAAAAATGTTTATTGTAATTTTATGTTCAACATCTCTGATGAAGATGCATTTTGACTGTTGGATCAGCTCTCATTAGTGCAATTGCTAAGATGTTCAGCTACATATTATAAAAAATGTTACTGTTAGTTTTTACATAATTTTTTTACATTGTTTAATTTTACCATTTATTGAATAATACTTTGGAAGAGTGCAAGTTTGGAAATGGTTCATTTTGAGGAATGGCAGCCATTTTACCTTCATTGTAGTACAAATTATAGTTTATAAAATTTTTTTAACTGTATGAAAAATTTTATGTTAGCCTTATTGTAATTTGAAATTCAATACACTTTTTTTGGTGGAATTCAGTAACTATTAAATTTGAAAATTTTAAGAAGGCACAGTGTTTAAGACAAAAAGAGAAAGCTTCATTCTTTTATTGTAACTACATGATGACTGTTTTGTTAGGAGGTATATCTTGACTATGATGAATTTGCTATGTATTTACAATTATCTTAATTTGATCCAGATGATCAACTTCAATTCTGTTATTTTGGTTCATTAGGTTATTGCTGTTGACTATTTCAAAACATTCTTTAATTTTTTTGTAGTTATCTTTCCCTATGTATAATAGTGATCTGTGATTTATCTAAATTGTAGATTTCTATTATGCAATTGTAAAATGGGGATTTTGGATCTTAGTAGTCAGGGCCAGCAGAAGGAAATAAGCAAGGAAGCACTGCTGAAAGGCACATGAGAATATGAGTGCTGTATGGTATCCCTGCATCTAATAAACTAACAATCATTATATGCAGTTATCAGTGTTAATAATAGTAATAATTTTTCAAAATATATTATTTCAACTTACTGTGAACCTTTTGAAGCTTATGATTAATATAATTTTTAATAGGCCATCAAATAGAAGTTATCACAATTATTTTTAAATATTAAAGTATATTTATTTAAATAATTTCGAATCAATATAATATTTTCCAATTTGTTTATGACTTTGAGAATTTTAATGACAATTCAAATATCGCAATATCATTCTCAAAATTCAAATTATAAAAATTATCTAAAATTAAGCTTAGGTCAGGAAGGTTAGTCAGTTTAGCATTAATTGTTACTGAGCATGATACATGTGATAAAATTTATTTTAGGACAAATAATTGAAGAATTTTTTAGTGAAAAAAATATGTAGAATTGCTTTATAAAAAATATTATTTATAATGCAATTTTCATACTTTTTTATTATATATTTTATTATTACATTTTCTTTTGTTCCTTTTTAATTATTTTTTGTAATTTTAGAAGAATTATACTGTATAATGCTTTTAAATATCAATATATAATATTTTTAACTTTTACCCTGAAACACAGAACAAACATACACTTTGCAAAATTGAATAATGACTTAATAATAAAATACCTATTGAAGTAAAATTTTATGCAATACTTTGATAATTATAAATTTTAAGGGACAAAAAAATAAAGGTTAAAATATGTTAATTCATTACATTAATATTAAAAATATTCTCTCTTGCCATCTAAAAAATTAAATTTAATATCAAATATTTGGTTAAATATGTCTATTTCAAATATTTATTATACTGTAGAATGAACAGTTTATATAACCTTTTCAGTACTATAAGCAGGGAAAATATATTCTTTCTCTAGGTTATTGTGAAATAAATCTTCATATATATTATAACAGACTTTTATTAATTAAAGC
>WUQG02042381.1:0-10615 GCA_011317285.2 Androctonus mauritanicus | reverse complement strand
ATAATTTCTGAGATAAATAATTCTGAAATTTAATATGGCTAGTGATTGTGGTCGTAAAGTCGAATGGTCGTAAGTCGAGAACTAGCTGTATATTAAATATAAGAGAAAAAATAGAGCAAAGGATTTATTAGAAGTGATTTAGCAAAAAATAAAAATTAGATATTTTTATGTAGATTGAAATTCCATGTTAATTATAAAATAATAAAACAAATCTGAATTCTAAGAAATTTACAAAAGAAAATGAAATAATAAATATTGTATCCATAAAGACCTTAGAATATCAAAATAATGTTAATTTAGCTTAATATGTAGTTTTAATTTATTTTTATACTTAAAAGTAGTCATAACATGTCTTGATGATGTCATCATCAGCCATTTGTTTTAGAATATCAGAGAAGAAAAAGAGAGAAGATAATTACAAATCTATAAAAACTTGTTTAATTGCAGAATAAACAACAAGTTCTTTTATGTTGTAAGTTCCTTCTCCATTATGAGAAAGGATGAAAAGTTTTGTCTTCCAAACAAATAAATAGTATTGGTTCTTCATCCAGAAAAAGACAAGCAGACAGACATGCTTGAACACTAAAGGAGGAGAATCAGTTGTTTTCTAATTTCTGTTGGAGAAAAATAAAAGAAATATAGTGAGTTAAAAGAAAACTATCCTGTCCCATCTGGCAGCAGTTCAACAGAGATGAAGGGAAATGACTAGTGCTGCATAGAACACAGTGGAATGAAGAATATAGATACTCAGAGAATTGTTTTAATTATATCTCAACTATTTATGGAAATCTAAAAATCTTGATCTTTTCATTATATTTAAGTTGGATTTGAACTGCATTGTTTAACACTATTGTATTTCTATTATTCTTGTTATTTAAAATAAATCTATTATTTTTATTTATTATATAAGTTTGAGTCAATTCCTCCAATCCAGACCTTGATACCTCCTAGCCATATGCCCATATTGCATATTAGCCATATCTTGACAGCAGAATTTCATACCAGTTGGAAAACATGGTTTCAACTTACCTCCTTTGTGTGATCCTCACAATATCACTATATATAGATAGTTGAATTTATTCAAAATTTTAAAATTTCATAAAATTTAACTTATATGAAGTTAAATTTTATAAAGAAATTACTCTCTTATGCCATGATTGGTTTACACAAGCCATTACTGAAAATGTTAATTTTAAAGTCTAATTGGCAATGTTTTTAACTGTTTTGCTTTTTCATCTTTTTATCAGATATTTGTTTTATGCTATATTTAGCTTTTATATCTGTATTGTTAGTTTTTATATATATGATATATGGCCTTTTATACCATTTTCTATATTAACTATTTATTGTCTTTTTTTTAAATGTTTTGAACATATCTTGTTACTGTTTCCTTTAATAGTGGAATTTTACACTTCTGTTGCATTTTCCTTTTGTTGCCTATTATTTTGCTATTTGTTATTTTACTTGTTATTCTTATTATTGTTAATTATATCACTTTTTAAATTTTTATATAACATCTGTGCAGCTTGGTTTAAGTCTATGTACTATTAAACACAAAACCAACCAACCAATCTTTGAGTTTTTGTTTGTCACAAAGTTTGAACTCTAATGCCACATTCTTCTGCAAGTTTTGTTGCAAATTCGCTCTTCTTGAATTTTTCAATTAGGTGCAATCTTTTATTTAAGCACAGCTTTCTTCCATTTTTTAGATGTTTTCTTAGAATATAAAATTCTTTATTGAAAAACATAGATCATATTCAGAGGTTAAACTTTTTGAAGAATGAAGGATGAAATAAGAATTTCATTTTATAAGAAAGTATGAGGAAAGAAAGAATCCTATCAGAATTGTGGCAGGTCATTAATAAAAAAAGGAGCATCCTTTATTCATTTCTTATGAAAGATAAATGAGGCAATGGATGAATTATCCCCCTCATTCATGAAAGCGATGTACAATCCAAAAAATTTATAAAAGTATATTTATTAAATTGCTGCATAGAAAAATGTACCTCTTACCTATAGATAGTGATAATGGGCATGAGCACCCTTCTTGAAACTACTTCCACTTTTTTTATGCTTCATCTTTTTTATATGCTTAAAATGAGTTTCATTATTTGCATTTATGTTTGTTTGTGTGAGTACAGAATTTTAAAAATCAAATAAGATGACAAAAATAGAAAAAATTAAAATATGATCCACACAAACTAACAATCCGTCCTTGGATATTAAAAGTATACTATATTAATATATTAATAAAAAAATTTTAATCATAAAAACAAGTTACTAATTTAGAACATGTTTTCAATCTTATTTTAATAATTCACTAATTTTTGTCAAAAGGATTGGCCCCAAAAATTTGCTAAAATTTTACAATCAGCCAATGTTTGTGCCAAATTCTGATTCCTACCAGAAATGAATATTTTTGAAGAATAACTTTTTCAATAAATCAAAAGATATAAGTAAACAGAGAACATTAAAAAAACATTTTCCTGTTATCAGAATGGCAGATTGAGGTTCAAATACTGGTAAGAAAAACATCAAGTTGGATTAAGCCTAAAATTTTCTCAGAGATAATATAAAATCATATTTTAAGTTTGAAAATTGTGAAATTTCATTCTTTAAATTATATATACAGTATACATATAACTAAAAATATATTGATAGCTAAAAATACAGAATAAATCAAAATTATATTCCAAGTTATCAAAAAGTGTTTTCATGATATTTTATATAACTTTAAAATTTTTCAAATATTCAGAATTTCTAAAAATAAATTAAAATTCAAAGATATATTATCCTTAATAGTGAATTTTGAAGCAGCTTATAGAAAAAAACTGACTTTTTGAATACTATTTTTTATTTTGATTTTTTAAACTAATAATCTGTACTATTTTTAAATCTTCTGATAATATAGTGTTGTTATATATTTTCTACACTTTCACATAATTATTGCAGTTAGGTAATTTAATATCACTACTTTATTGCTAAATTTTCAGATTTGGGTAGTGACCAAAAGTATTCATACCAAACAGCCAGCATCAGCCAGAAAAACATTGAAAATTTAAGACAATGATTGCATTTATATATAAATATAGGAATTCCTCAGTTTATGTAAATAATTAGGCTGAAGTTTTTATGTAATTTGAATTTTATGCAAGTTGGAAAAATAATTTTTTAACAAAAATTTTAAATGAAAAATTCCCAGGAATGATGGACTATGGTAAATTCATAGTTATGCAACTTGATAAAGCTATGGCAATTGTTCCCTGACTGAAAGAGAGAAAACATCACATGAAACAATGCTGTCCAAGTAATGTTATGCTTAAAATCAACAAACAATATACAAAAATAGAAATAAATCATGTAATATAGTTTTAAATATGGATAGTTCTTGGTTTACAAGTTTTTTCAAATACAAAGTATAAAAGAAATTGAAATTATGGATGTTAACTGCAATAAATAAATGCTTAACATTCATAAAAATTCATTTATACTTAGCTATACAATATTGTATGATTGGATTTATAGCAGCAATCACAACTATATAAAATCAGAAAAATTAAAATGGTATCCAAAAAGTGGTAGCAGCATGCATTCTGGTTTTATTGGTATATTATGTAAATAATTTCCATTATCAGTTTCTGTCTAAAGCGGTAGTTCAATATATAAAAGATCATGTACTTATCTATTAATAATGAAAAATAAAAGTTCTTTAAACATTTATATAACAATATACTTTATTAGTGTACTTGGCATCTGCTAGGTACATAGGGGCTATAATTATAAGAATTAATACTTACAAATTTTCAGATTTGGAAAACAACAGTAAATAATTCACAATTATATTATATAAAACATAAGAACAATCAATACTCATATCAAAAATTTTGTTATACAGCTGAACTTCACTTTCAATATTTTCTAACTTAAGTGCCAATTATCAGTATCTCTATATTCAATCAACTGATTACATTCTCATAGAATATGATATAAACTGATATTTTTACAGAGAATATGTACATCATCTTTAATTTTTATTCAAAATTACACTTAACCTGGAGAACAAATTTTTTAATTCTAAAAGGAAGAGAATTATTTATAATTGAATTATTGTTGAACCAAGACACTTCTCATGGATACCAATAGTGATATATTAGCCCTCTATCTAGCCTCAAAGTTCATTGTTATCTAATAATCTAGTAAATTCTGTTTTTAACAAGTTTACATTTTCCATCCATGTAATATTATCCAAAATTAAAAAATCGTGCAGTGAAAAACCAAATTTATTCAAGTTATTTTCCAGCTATTTTGCCCAATTAAAATCCATATTAGGTCACTTTGTGTGCCAATATCATAATTCATCAAAAATCCCTCTATCTATTGAATTTTGATTATTCCATATCTTTTTTAAAAACAAGATTGATCTGATCATCAATTTCATAAGCATATTTGATCTATTTAATTCATATTTAAACATATCCAGGTACATTTTTCTCAATTATGAAAATTTTTTCCAAAAAACTTAGTTGAAGTTTTTCTAATTTAAATATATAAACTTGTGCCAAAATTGGACAACAATATAAAATAGCATTATTAATTATATTATCAAATAATATAGCAATCCTTCAAATATTTTTAATTTTCAAACTAGCAGACAGGAGAATTAAACTATTAGTTAGATCTTTTTATGTCAGTTTAAAAGTCTAAACTGAGAGATGTATGAAGGCTGAGATGACAATATTTTATCTAAATATTTCAGATCATTTATTTTCAAGCTATAGTTACCAATATAAAATTTCTTATCAGAGTTTGCCAGTTTGTAAGCTTTTCTAAATATTGTTATAAACAATTTTTCAGAACTGATTTCCAAAGCATGAAATTTACAAAATTTCACAAAAGAATTTTATCTTTCTCTATAATGAAATTTTTGTAGGTGTAACTAATACTATATCATCTGCATACTGAATCAAATGAATTATCTATTCAGACACAACCTATGTCATCCCTTTCATCAAAATATTCATCTAGATCAGGGGTAGCCAATATGCAGCCTGTTGGGAGTCCTGCTGCAGCCTATGAAGCTGGGTCAAATGAACATAAATGTTAACTTTATTATACATACCACCAAAAGAACATTACATCATGAGTTGTTCATATCTCATATTTTTAAACTATAGCTAAGAGAAATTTAAAATATCTTGCTTTTTTGGAAAAAATTCATTGGTTTGAGCTATTTTAAATATTCCGCTATTTGATACTCAAGGTTACTTAATTTTTTTGTTCAACACTAGGTGTTGATAAAATTTAATATGCAAACTTCAACTTCTGATGTATACAGTGGTGCTCAAAAAAAATGCAAATTGATTTAGGCATATAAACAATCTAAACTGGAATTTAAAACAAGTGTACATAAATTTAAAGACAAAGAATCTGAAAACAGAGTGGGTTTGCAACTTTGCATTTTTGGTTGATATAACTAGCCACCTAAATGACATTAACATTTGTCTACAAAGGAAAGATCAATTAATTAATAAGACCTATGATCATATTTCTGCATTACGAATGAAACTTGGCTTTGGGAACAACAGTTGAGGACAAAAAAAACTTTACTCACTTTCCTACATTGTCATTGCAACCAGGGGTCACACAGGAGGCGGCAGATAAATACGCTTCTTTGATATCTGACTTAAACCTTGAATTCGAAAACAGATTTCAGGATTTAAAAAAAATCATATGCTTTTTGTGCATTTGCAACACCATTCACATTGCAAATACACAATGTTCATTTTATGATCTTCCTGGTAATAAATTCATATCTAAACATAAACATGAATTTATTACCAGGTAGATTACATAACAAACATTGTGAAATGTGTTGTGATACATAGTTAAAGGAGAAATTCCATCAAGTTAGTTTGGAAGAGTTTCAATAAAATGTATTTGGATAAGGATAAATACCTGCATTTTACAAACATACTCTGTCAATGGTTTCACTATTTGGAAACACTTATGCATGTGAACAGCTTTTTAGTCGCATGAAGCACATCAAATCACAAGTGAGAACAAGAATTACTAATGTTCATTTGGAAAACTGTTTGCATGTAGTGACATCATCAGTCGAGATCAATTTTGATGCATTTAGTTCTGCAAAACAAAGTCAGATGTCTCATTTTTAAATATTTAAATTTTTTTTTCTTTTTTTTAAATTTCTGAGCACACTTTTGAAGCCAAATGATTATGATGTCCTTTTATTTTTGTGAATTTTAAACTTCTGAACTTTTTTTTTTCTGTGTTTTGTTCAATGATTCATGACATTAAGTTTTAACACTTGTGAATAAATTTCAAGGTTTTTATTAAATTTTTTCTTTATTTCTTCAGTCACTTATTGAATCAGTTGGAAAAAGGAAACAAACTGCCAACTTTTGAATTTTACATGCCAGAGTATACCTGAAAAATTCTCCAAGCACTGAAATATGATCATTCTGAAGTAATAAAAAAAATTGTATTGGTTGAATTAAAAATACATAAGTTATATAGTTTTTTTAATTTCTCAAAAGATGAGTTATTGGACTTATTTCTTTCTTCCAACTGCTAATTCAATTTATACTGTAATTATTGAAAAATGCCCTAATAATATATAAAAAATATTTAGAAAAGTGAAACATATATTTAATGAATCCAGAATATTTTATATTTTTAATAAAAGTAATTAAAAAACAAAATCTAAAAAGTTAAAAATAATGCATTTTACCTCCATGACAACAAAATATTTTTTCATCTATTATAGCTGCAATGGGCAAACAATTAAAGCAATCAGTAAAAGTTTTCCAAAGTTTAATATTGTAACGTCGTTTACCTAATAACAATATCATGAATTAAATAACTGTAAAAAAATAATTAAAATTAAAACAAATGATATTTTACAAAAATTTATTTACGTACATTCATCATAGAAGCCATAGATTCTGTTGATACTAGCACATTCATGATTTCCCCGTAAAAGAAAGAAATTCTCAGGATATTTTATCTTATAAGCTAATAATAAACAAATAGTTTCTAAAGATTGTTTGCCTCTGTCTACATAATCTCCTAGGAACAAGTAATTAGCTTCAGGTGGGAAGCCGCCATATTCAAAGAGTCGAAGTAGATCAGTATACTGCCCATGAATATCACCTGTAAATTTTAAAATATTGATATTTTAATTCAAGATTATCATCAATATACAAGTTAATTAAAAATTATTTTATCTATTCATCAAAGTAATAAAACATCTAAATGTTTATAATCTAATATTTGTGTATGACATGTTTATATTTTGTTTGGCTTAATATTTCACTGATGTTTTCATGAAGGTTCCAAAAGATTTTTGTAAAGGTATTTTTACAAACCATTTTGGAATTTGAGAGCTTACAAATAAATACTATAAATCAAATATATACATGTACTGTTTATAATATTTTATTTTGTGTTTGTGTCTGTATAAACATACAATGAATATATTCAGTATATATTTTGTTTGTATATATGTTGTACACATAATAAAATCTTGTTAATTCAATAGTAATTAAATCAAAGTAAACTAAAGACCCCAATCAAAGTACAGGTCAACCCTGGTTTATGAGATCCTGATTTTAATTTCATTTTGGCAAACATAATTTGTAATGAAATTTGATGTACTAATCTCTACCCCAATTTTATGAGAAATTTATAATGAGCAAAAGTTTATGAACTGAGTAAGGCATTACTTATTAACACAACTATATAAAATATGGAAATGACAAATATAACCCAGGTGTTTTTCATAGAAAGTTTTAATTTCTTAAATATTTAAAATTTGAATGCTGTTTTATTCTACATGCAGAAATAAAGAATATTTTATTGAAATTATTAAACAGCAGCAGGTATTAACTTATATTGGGGACATTTTTTTCTAATTTTTATGCTGCTTTCCAATCAGAGATTATTAAACAATGGGGCTATTTTAGGGTAAATTGCAAGAGCCCATATCGTGAGTGGGTTGAACAAAAGATTTTTCAAAATGAAATTGAAAGTATGGAGAAATTAAACCTGGAATTGAACTCATATTCTTCAGACTGTAAAAGACACTTCTATGCCATGGAACTTCTATCTTTAATATTTTATATTTACTATTTCATATTTTATATATATTTATTATAGACTTTAAGAAAATTGCTTTTTTTGATTGCATTATGAAATTAACACTAATTTTTATTGATGCAATTTTATCACCATTTATATAACTAGATGGTAACTTTGAACAGGATATTTCAATGAAAATGACTGTTTTTGAGGCTCAAAAATATTAAAATTTTTTCCATTTAAATCAATGGTAATTTAGTTCCCATTTTATGAGCATTTTTCAGATTGTCACTGTGTTGAATTATATCTGTGTTTAAAATGCTGAGTTATATTTCATAAACTGATCTAAAATTTGCATTATTCAAAATTACTTTATGATAAATTGATGATTTGGATAAAAGTTATTACAAATATCTGCTAGATAGCTAAGAGACAGTGATAACCAGACAATACTATAACTGAGTGCATTTTTCAAACAAAAGATATTGTTTAATATCTTCCATTGTTTGTTGCAATTCCATTATACCTCTTTCAAAAGTGATATTTGCTTACAAGAGTTTGATTTTAATATCCTAATTTGAACAAACCATGAAATTTTTCCATAAAATCATTATTTAATATATTTTTAATATACTGCTTTTTTGTAGATCAGAAAACAGCTCTATTTATTGTTTGATAATTCAATCTCATTCATACACTTGATTGCTTGTTGATATACACAGTCAAATCAAATACATATTTCGAATTATCTGGATTATGACAGAATATTTAAAAACTTGATGATAAAATTAAAAATTACATTTTTGATGTATGTTAACTTGGAATCAAAATTGTAGACATAGAAGTGAATGTAGAAAATTACCAAAGCATAGAAATAATCTACATTTTTCTTAGAAACATATCTTGAAATAGTGTTTAACTGTATATAAATAAAATGAATGTGATCATTTTGGAAGATTTGTTTTTAGATGTAAATTACTTATTTAGTTTCAGAATGATTCCAGAAGTGTCTTTTTACAAATATGTGAGAATTCTTAATTTACACAAACTATATATAGAAGTAAGATATAGTAAATTTTAAAAATATAAAGGTTTACCCAATAAACAGTAACTTCTTTAAAAAACTATTTATGGATTTGCAAAAACCATATAATTCAAAGACAGACTGGTTGGCCTTGAGTTTTTTGAATTAACAAAGATTTTTATCACTCATTCACATATACACATTCACACTCATCTCTGAGATAAGAGACTAAATTAATCCAGAAAAACTTACTATAAAATTCACATATATCAAACATAAAAATTGGTAAGATTAACTTAATTTATTCCAAGACATTATATTCTCATCACTTATACTATAGAAAGGAAAAGGTTTTTCTAAGATAAATACTTGTTGAAACATCACTCCAGAAACTAACAATGAATCTGACATAGTCAAAGATGTTGAATTTTGATTTCCAGAACTCTTTCAGGGCTAGCATTGTCATCAGCTGCACTAAAACATTTTTTTTTAACTGTTTGCAATCCTTCGATTTTTTTTTTATTTCCTGTGAGCCTCTAGGCCCCTTTTTCTAATATGTTTATACTTTTGATTTTTCACCCTAACTTTTTTGAATTTTAATTTTTTAGCATGAAAAAAATTGGATTTTGGTGTTTCCTCTTGGTGGTAGTGGTCACCACATTTAAACAGAGATGTCAACAAGAGCAGGTCAAACATGGAACTCCAAATAGTGTTATACAGACCTATATGATGTTATGAGTTTAAACTGGGAACGAAAGCTAGTGCAATGGAGGAAAAATATGCCAGGCATTCATTAGGGATGTGGTAAATGAATGGACAGTACAACAGTGGTTTAACAAGTTTAAAGATGGCTATGAATCCTTCCAGAATGCATTATGTACAGGACATCTACAAATCATAGACAACAAGGCACTCAAGGCAACTATTGAAGCTGATAGTGGCCAAACATGTGAAGTATTTGGAGAAATATTCAATTGAAGTATAAAAGTCATTCAGCACCACCTCCACCATTTTGGAAAACGACAAAGTGGGGAGATGGATCCTACAAGTTGACTATGGCTCAGAAAAAGACATGAGCAAATGGCTGTATTTCTTTGATATCTTGTCAAAGGAAGAATTTCTGGACAGTGCTGACCTGCAATGAGAAGTGGGTTCTTTATGATACTCTACAACAATTTCATCATTGGTTGGCACCACATGAACCCCCTCCACCACTGCATCAACAGAAAATTATGCTTAGAGTTTGGTGGACTATTCAGGATATCAAGCATCTCAAACTGTTATCCTCTGGCCAGATAATCAATGCAATTGTGTACTCTCAGCAACTGGAACATACATGAAAAACTGAAAACTGTGGAGCCAGCACTTGAAATTGCAGAGGTGTCATTCTGTTATAGGACAACATGAAGCCACATGTTACTAAAGTTTCCTGTGACACCATTATCTGACTTGGTTGGAAAACACTAATGCATTCCTCATATTATCCTGACATTG
>WUQG02042370.1:0-10616 GCA_011317285.2 Androctonus mauritanicus | reverse complement strand
TTTCATTTTAACGTTAATCTCACTTGTACATAATTTTTATCAACCCCCTTCAAAAACGTATAAACGGGGTTCTACTGAAATACAATACATTATTATATTTGAATGTTAAAAGAAATCTTACGTTAGTATTAAATAAAAAAAAAAAAAACAATTCTAATTGGCGATGTATCGCAATAGAAAAATATGAGCATATTCAAAACGATATTACCATCTAACGTCTCCAGTAATTAATTAAATTTAAATTAAAATATAAAAAAATATATATATAATACTTGCACTTTCATCTTATCAAATTCGTGTTATATTACTAATTGTTGCTTGTTTTTTTTTTACAATAATTAAAATAATTACTCCATAGATACGTTCTAAATGCTAGAGTTGTAGTTAGGAATTAACGAAGTGGACACAAATGGATTTTCAGCACCAATTGTTACGTAAAATAGATAAATTATAATTGTTCCATGCATAGAATTTTAATTATTCAAAACGTTTTCTCTAACTTTATCGAAACTGTACAGATCGAAACTTTTAATGATCCCTCAAGAGAGATGTTTACGGTTGATCCCATGAACTGTGCCTCAAGAAACGTTGCATGCAATAGACTTATACTTACATTCTGTTGATATAAATTTGATAAATTAATTCGTTTACGATTTACTAACTTTTTTTTTCAATTTTAACGAAAACTTTTTCGTAATTTAAACTTTCCTTATTACCGTATTTACGGAAACACACGTATTAGAATGATAATGATGATGACGACGACGATGATGGATCTGTTTAATTATATATTAGGATTATTTACTGAATTTTTTTTTCAAATATGTGGATTAACTGAACAAGCATCTGAAAGAGTTTAACGTGTTTAAATAATAATCAATAAAAATCACTGCGAACATTATAAGTGGTCTTTTTCTTACTTTTTGTAAAAAGTCAAAGCTATAGGTGATCCCCTTCCCATTCTCAAGAGAGTACCAAGGAGCCCAAAAGTTATGTTTATAAGAGTGTTTTTCTACACCCAGAAGTGGGTTTATAATTTATTAAAAATGTGGATTTTGTGTGTGATAAACTTTATTGTGTGTGTAAAAAACGAAGCGCAGTATCAAACCACATGCACTGTGAAAATTTCAGCCTCTATATCTCGTTAACTTTTGACTTTTGACCCCTAGTTCATCAGGGATATTTTGCGTACCTCGATCCTCCTATCGACTGATACCATTTTTTCCGAACTTTGCAATCTATGCAATTCTATCTGGATGTTTTTCTATTAATTTGCCATAAACGTTAAGTACAGCTCGCTTCGTTCCACTACGGAACACTTTTCCTCTGAAGTTTGAATTCACTTAGCCAGACGCCATGTTGAACTATACTATAATCTCATCAACCGTCGTTAGCTCTATTTTTTCCTCTTTAACTCTAAAATTTCATTGTTTTTCATTGTTAATGCTCTATGAAGGAATTAACAATGTTGGCGAGGGTTTTGTATTCGCCAATATTCTACTTAAAAAGTAACTATTGCGCCCTGTGAACGTTTACAAGATCGGTTGCTTCGTCAGACCGATGTTAAGGTGAAACAGACTGTAGCAGGACCTATAATATGTATTCTATACAATATATGGCAGACCCTATATATGAGTTATCTTTGTTATGTATTTTTGGTTTACATATTTATTTTATACAGTTATGTATGACACTATGTAAAGGATATCTTTGCTACGTATTTTTTGCTTATATATTTATTTTATACAGTTATGTATGACAATATGTAAAGGATATCTTTGCTACGTATTTTTTGCTTACATATTTATCTTATATAGTTATGTATATGTATATGTATTTAATACGAGAGATAAATAATAAGATTTATCATCTTTATTCTTAATTTAGTGAAAGTTATCTTCGCTTATACTTTTTTTTATCCGAATTAATTTTATAATCGTTCGTATTTTTTTTTTAGTTTCTAAAAATATTAGATTAATTTTTAATATTAAACGAACCGAAAAAAAAGAAACCCAAAAACGGATACGAATTTGATACAGACGAAAATACACAGACACACTCACACACACACACAAAGTTATTAAAAACAGATCTTAATTTTCTGAAAGACAAAACAAAAAAAAATCCATTATTAAAAATTTTCGTCCAGGAAAATAAGATAAGAAAAAAAAAATTCTTCGCAAATTTTAAAACAATAAAAAAAAGAAACAGCAGCTAATCATTAAATTATCAGAAAGCCGAAGAAATGAAGAAATTTAATAAAGCAAACTCATCACTCGTGATATTAAAAAAATGATTTTGATAAAAGCATTTTCTAGACGGTGATTGTGTCAGTTATGTATATATAACTAATGCAATGGCTAAGTGATCTTGGGTGTATATATTGCATTGTTGTCACGACCGATAGAGTAAAGTAACTAATGCAATAGAGAGTCATGGATAATTAGAAACGTATCTTAGCAAAGTCTATTCGCCACGCTACGCTACTTATCTTAAGCGAGTTTTCTTGTTAGAAGTTGTCATAGTTTAGTTGTTCGTCAAAAGAACAGAATTTCTTTCAAACAATTGAAAACTTTTTCAATAGAGGACCTTTTTTTTCGTACAGTATATAAGCTATCGGATAACAATAGTCTGCCTATTTTTCTTCCGATGGCAAAGCGCTGAGAAAAAAAATTCCAATTATTGTAATCCCAATATTGCAAACAGGAAAAGAAGAATAATTCCGAAACGAATTAAATTGGATAGAAGTTTAAGTATACAAACTATTTACTTAGAAAGGAAAGTTATTAGTAATTCTATACCTGATTTAGTTAACGTCTTTAATACCCAACCTAAAAATTAACTTAATGCATGTCGGAGTGTTTACCATATACGACAATCGATGTTAATAAAAAAAAGAGATTCTGATGCATTCGTTCTAAAATAATTTAAAAAGTTACAACGAAAATTCCGTTAGTAAAACGTATTAAAAGTAGTGAGATTTTCATAAAATAATCATCGAAGATGCAAAATAAATCCGGAAGAAAAATTTTTAAACTTCTAAAAATCTATTTTAAAAAAAAATTATAATTAAATTTAGGAACTTTATTAAAAGGATTTTAAAGTAGAAAAAAATTAATTTAATCATATTAAATGTAGATTAAAAAAAATTGTTTAATTTAATTAACGTTATTTAATTTAATAACGTAAAACTATATAGCGCTGTACGAATTTTTATTTTAATATTTAAATAATTTAATATAAAAATTTATTAATGATAAAACGTTATTTTTGTTATACGGTTTAACATTCTTAACCTCATTATTAATAAATGGGAACAATTTATTTTGAATTTCTGCCATAATTCTTTCTTTTGTATATAAAGTTAATCGTTATTAATACGGTCGAAACCTACTGAGAAATTAATTTATGTAACAAAACGATGCAGAAAAGGTGAATAAATTAATTGTTATAAAGACATATCGAATGCAAAAATTAATTTAGTATTTATCGCACTTAAAATGATAAATTTTTCTTCCAGTTAAACATCAGAAAGTGCTCCATTCGTCCACGTTTTAATTCTGGATTCAGTGGTCAGTAGAAAATTTGATAGTTTTGTAAATTTGTCGTATTTATGTTAAAGATATTTTATTGAATATAAACCATCAGAAGCAAGAAGAAGAAGAAGAAGGAATCGTTTAAAGAAGCTCAAAGTTTAATGCTTTTCTCTCTCTCTTTAAATACAATTTGATTTTGATACTTAAAATATATTTTTTGAATGCGATCGAAGTAAATCTCTTCGCTTAAACACTTGCCAATTTTTATCTTTTTTTTTCTCTGAATAATCCGGAGAAATTTTTTTTTTCTTGTTACATTCAAACTATTTTCATGAAAGCCAGTTTCGGATTTAGATTCAAAAACATGACTTCGCTAGAAAGGAGACTTAAAGAAATTTCCCAGATAAAGAATTCGGTTGTGTGACTCGATTCGTCAACCAGGTTCTGTTCTGATGTTGGCATCAGAAACAGAAATATTTTATTGGTTTCAAAGTAGAATTACTGATGAGAAGTATCTGAAACAACACATCTTTTTTTTTTCTTTCTATATTATGTATACCTTTCTTTAAATAATACAAAACAGATGCCAAAAAATTCGATTTTTGAATATAACTATATATAGTGTTCTTTTTTTCTGTCTATGTTTATGTAGAGAAGTGTATCGAGTGACAGTTGGTATCCACAAGGAATTCAATTTTATACGGATTGTTTGATAGAAATTAAGAATATCTACGATATATATATAAGTTTAAAATAAAATTTTGTAAGATTTTTGTTTAAAATATTAAGAAAAATCTTGTGATAAATATATATGTATGCATGCTAAGTGAAGTTTTAACATTTGAATATTCTGTGATGTTTTTTGTTCATGAAATATTTTATGAACGGATAGAAGTGTAGACGAACAAAATATTTTAAAACAGTTTTTATAAAATATGACTAAAATAACCTTTCAGACGAATATGATATCATTTATGTGCGACAAATATAACTTAAATATAAACTTTCGAATGGATTTTTTAACTGCGAAATTAAAGATTAATAAAGAAAAATATCTAAAATCTTTATGTCTTGCTGTTTTATTTATTTGCGATATTTTTCAAACAGACAAACATCAGAGAAATCAGAACAAATTTTTAACGTTTTTCTCCAGATGAAAAAATAATAATAAAAATTGGCTAGAAGCATAAAATAGTAAAGAATTAATTTCTATTCCCATTGCTTTACAGTTGGTTATTTTTAGACTTTTAATTAATATTTTAAAACATTCGACTTTTAATAAAATTCCTGTTGTTTTTTTTCCTTTTTGAACAATAAAAGTTTCGTGAGATTTACGATAGCAACTCGGATTAACACCCATTAATACAGTATTATAACAGTTAATTCTCTCTCTTCTCCCTCACTCCTCTCTCTCTCTCTTTCTCACTGTCAATCCTCGTTAGGCAATAAATTGATAAAATCTGTAAAATTATATCAGTAAATTAATTTACTTATAATGTTATCAGATGGAATTACCATATTGTAATTACTTTACCAGCGATAATATAACCTTTAACAGAAAGATCAAATTCCATTTTACGCATTTACGCTATACAGATCATTCTTTTCTTCGCGTAATAAAATAAATATTTATATTTAAAATCGATTAATCTAATAAACAAAATGTTCAACAGATTGCGTAACACGATTATTTAATTTTCGATACCTCCAGCCATGGTTTTTAATTTAGAAGAGCGAGTTAAAAATTATTAACTTTCTCGATTAATCGATTAAAACGAAGAAGACGCGTATATATATATTTTAAAAAATTAATAATCGAATAATAAATCGGAATGCGAATCGATTGATAATATCGATTTTTTCTTGATTTTTTTTTTTTACATTAAGATTTATGAAGATGCTACGTTAGATTGAAAACATTCTATTCGCTTTATGTCGAAAAAAAATTGCTTTAAAATGGTTCAGTTGATCCGAAAAATGTTATTTTTTTTTTAAATCAATAATTCTTTCTTATTATTTTCGAGTTTAAACTTACAAAAAAGAATTTTCAAACTGTAGAAAAGAGGTAGTAAACAAGTAGATGTCAAACATCAAAAACTCCTTTGGTTTCTAACGACGATTCAAAATCTGAGAAAATGTCGTCAAGTTGACGAAACTTAATGGAGATTAAACACTCCATTCGATCGTAAAGTTCGATTCGATCCACGATTAGTCGGAATGGAAATTTCAGTAGCCATGGTCAACAACGATTCTTCATAATGTATAAGTCCAGTATGCAACGTTTCGATTTTTTTGTTTCTTGATAACTGATCAAATGACACAAACGAAAAGAAAAAGTGGAAAACAATTTGATGTTAAAACATTGATTTGTCTATTTTCTTCGAGATGTTTTTCATCGTTAATGTTATACCTTCGTATGTAATATTTATTTCGCCAAAGAAAACCGATACAATGCAGTTTTCGAGAGAAGTATTTGAAAGTTTGATATTCGAGTTAAGTTTTCCTTTTTCGTGAAGTAAAAAAAAAAACACGTTTAAAAATTTATATATTCGTGATCAATTCTTTGAAGTATTAGAAAATATTAATGAAACTGAATAGAATTCGTTACCTTTTTTTCTTTCGTTATAAATATATACAGTATATATGTTACGGAATTAATTTTATCAACGTCATTTTTTAAAAATTTTATACAAAAAATAATAATAAATATCTTCGATATGCTCAAAAATAAATTTTTTATGTTATTAAAAATATATTTATCTTATAAAATTTTAGAAAGTCTTTTAAATTAAATCAAAATATATATATATTTTACATTAATTATTATTTTATTCGTACTCTTACAAAGATTAAAAAATGTTATTTATGATTTTACCAGATTTTGTTTACTGATAAAAATTATAAATATAATATTATTTATTTATTTTACATTAGTTTAATGTTTATTTTATTGACGTTTCCATTTAATTCTTTCTGGAAATCCTAAAGTGTTTTCTTGTAGTTTCGAATATTTTTCTAGTACAGGTGTTTAAAAATTTCTGTATTAATTAAAAGAGAGAAATCTCATAAAGAAATTTTATCGTTTTAATTAAATAATAATAATTTATGTTATAGGAAAAGCGATTAAAATGGTTACAGCATGACAAAAGAAAAAAGTTTTTAAATATCTTCGGGCAAATGAAGAGAAAATATAAGAATTATTAATTATAAACGAAGTGATGAAACTAAGAAAATTCGTCATCGAAACGTAACTCGTGTCATTCCTGAGAGTGTTTTAACTACAGAAACCTTTCCATCACTAGCAGCAATACTATCTTATGAATCGCTAAGTTAACTCGAATGATTGAAGCTCTGGTGAATCTTGAAGTAAGAATCTTCTTTCTCCATCAACGATTTATGTTATAAGTTATGTCGTAATTCGATATAAAAAAATTTAAAACTCTAAGGATTACAACTAAAAAATGGCAGTATTCAAACAAGATTATTGAAATAATTGATAGATATGGTTAGATAATCAAAAAAAAAAACATTTGGTAAAAGGAAACATTCAAGCTAGTTTTATAAAGAAAGTCGAATGATCTCATGGAAAAATAACGAACTTGTTAAAAGAAGAATCGAATCGATGAAAGAAGCAAAATGATTTTTGATGATGCAACTTGTACACACATAAACTAGTCTAAGATTATATAACGAAGTCATTCAATTCATTGATTCTCAAAGGATATTTTTCATGCGTGTAGATTGTGATGGAAATTTTGGATAAACATAGATATACCAAAAAAAAAGAAATTAAAAAAAATTCTCTAAGGCGAACTACCATAACACACAACAGAATTAATATATCTACTTCTTATAAAAGACTCTTCTCTCTCTTCTTCACGTTTCTCTTCTTAAATGTCACGAAATTTGAAAAGGAGGTCAGGATCTAACACGATCTAAAAATTGAAATTAGATAATTAACGTTTCGTTCGGTTGTATCTACTTGATCATCTTTCGTGACAGAGTAGAATAAAAATCATTTTTTCTTTCGAAAAAATATATTTTTTTAAAAAATTTTAACCATAGTTTGAACATCTGTTCTTTCTTATTTTTATCTACTCACCGGGTTTATATCAAATTTAACTATTTAAGAGAAATATTATTGCAGAAATCTAGATGTAGTTTCGAAAATATCATAAAAAATCTCAACAGTAAAATACTAGCTACGTTTGTGAAACGTGCAATGAAATTCGTTAAAAAAAAGGTTTAATTTTTTAAACAATAATACTTTTTAGAGATTTGTCTACTAATTTATACAAATAAATCAAGTTTTACTCGTATAGAACCGATTGTGATTTAGCAGAGTCGAAATTTTCTTTAAAAATCAAAACAGTTTCGTCACGGGACGTTATCGAAAGGAAAAAACTATTTTGTTTTCTGATAAGAATCTCCCAGAGCTATAGAGATCTATAAAAGAATTTTTTTTTTGCTTAGATATAACCAAATTTAATAACTCATATCGAGAGAAACGTCTATTCTACAGAAACTATAACTATTGGATTTTCAAGCGGATGTTTTTCTTTTCTACTATAGTACTCTTATAAAGTAATATAGTTTTGACCGTTTTCTGTATATATTTTAAACTTAAATTTTTAATTTTGCATCACAAATCTTATTCCTCTCCACGTAGATTCACGAATACCACAATAGAGACCATTTTCATTATGATTTTTGTGATCCTCGTGATCGTGTAGAACTTCATACGTGAAGAACTTAATATGATTTACAGATTAAAATGTTGACATCTCATGTCATCTCGCTGATCTTTTGCATCATATTAATCTTGCAGACAGTGAAACAATCAGAATTATTCTGCAAAATTGTCCATTTATTATCTACATAGCATTGCTGAATTGTTACCAGCAATTCTAGCATTGAAACCAAGCAAGCTAAAATGTTGACATCTCATGTCATCTCGCTGATCTTTTGCATCATATTAATTTTGCAAACAGTGAAACAATCAAAATTATTCTGCAAAATTGTCCATTTATTATCTAGATAGCATTGCTGAATTGCTACCAGCAATTCTAGCATTGAAACCAAGCTGTTCTAGCATTGAAACCAATTCTAGCATTGAAACTCTCAACTCCATCTTTTTAAAACGATATTAAGTTATTAAATTAATAATTCAGACTAATTATTTTATATTTATTTAAATAATTCATTCATATCTCTACATATTCCCGATAAGAATCGCCCGATGATATAGAAGATAGTTTTTAATTTTATCAGACATCTCTCCAACATTCTACGCTAGTGACTATATATTTCCTGTTAAAAAATTCCGAAAACTTGAAAACTTTCTAAATAAAATTATCAAAATTTAATAAAATTAATGACTAATTATTTAAATTCGTTTGGAAATCTTTTCAATAACTAAATTTATCATGTAAATTTTAAGATACTTCTACCGAATTCGTAAACGTTCTGCACTGAAATTATAAATTTTGTTCGACTCACTCGCCAGTTTGGTAATAAATAAATAACGAAACAGAGAGAGAAAATGGTAAATTTATAGCGAACTTTATTGAATAAGTAATTAAACATCAAAGTTATAAATATATATATATAGCGAGATACCCGGAACGGGAGGAGGAAAAGATATATAAAGATCACTTTCCATCAGTTAAAATTTTAAAATCAGTAAATTTAATTACGATATTTATAAAAATAAAAAAAAATACTCGTCCTCACCTCTGATATAATAGCATAAACAATTTAATCAACACGGTAAACCTGTTGAGTAAATATATTTATCCCAAAATATCCTATGTGCTGACAATTGCATTGAGACTTGGGAGATATAACGGTCTTTAGAGAGATGCAGACGAAATGAACCTTTTAGATTAGTTCTCTGGAGAGAGAAACAGCAGCATCTGCACAAGAGGCCACAAAGCTTTTATTATTAAATTCGTATAATTTGCAATTATGATTATCTAGAAAGATCATTTTTAAGTGCATTAAACCGTTTAGGTAGTTCTAACGTTAAACGAAATTTTTAATTAGTCGTTTTATATACGAAAATTTGTGTTAGGAAGTATTATATTTGACAATATTTTCTACAGTTTTAAACTATAAATTTCACCAAATATCCGAGTACTTTTTTTTCGTGATAATAAATCAGTATTGCCGAAGAAGAACAACAACTATCTTTGTCAAAAAATCCTCATTTTTATTAAAACTGTAAACCAGTCAATACATTGTGACAATTATTCCAGGTATCGAGAAAATGCCAAAAGACTATCAGCCATAACCAATGACAGGCCACTGTCGGCTTTGGACACTGGAGTATACTGGGTAGAGGACGTCATAAGGCACAAAGGCGCACCACATTTGAGGTCAGCAGCGCAAGACTTATCCTGGTACCAACTACATCTTTTGGACGTATTAGGATTTATCTTTATTGTTTCTTCTTTAGTTATTTATATTAGTTTTTGTGTTACTAAATTTACACTAAAAAAATTATTTTGTAGAAAAAAAACTTCTGCTTCCAAACGCAAGAAACAAAATTAAATTTTAAAAATGAATCTAGTTTTTATTTCGAATATGGCATTGTTATGACTTCATTCAGAAGATGAATGAAGACTATAATATCTCTTGAACTGAAATTCAGGTCTAGAACACCATGGTACATGGTTTATTTAAACTACTGTACAAACCGTTCACTTAAATTTTTTAAATGAAATTTAAGAAAAGGAAACCATAGTGTTGGATAGTCGCTTTAGCCTTTTACTTAAAAACATATGTTGAATTACAATTCCTCATCCGGAAGGTAAAGCTGGTCTCTGGATAAGCCTCTGGTTCAAAATTCGCCCACTGCAATCGTTTAGTTTCATCAAGACAAAATTATTTCCCTTGGTCAATACCGGTTTTTTTGAACACCCTGTACCGCAGTCACTAACTCTTAGTTATAAAGATATTGCCCTTTATCAGTGACAGTCACTTTTATGACATAACTCATCAGCTCAACATCAACAGTAAGTAAATATATCTAGGGTCAACGTTTCCAATTTCAAAAGTGTTTTTAAATGATTTGACAAT